>CAUYRH010142804.1:0-35618 GCA_963574655.1 Perodicticus potto | reverse complement strand
CTTGCCTTGTCGGAGCTTCTTAGGGGCGGGTCTTCATTAGTTACAGCCAGCTGTCCAATGAAGACCCGGGCCCCTGAGACCGACATAGTATTGACCAATCAGATTTGCACGTGGAGCAGACAGCAAGGCGCCAGTGTCTTCTGCACGGGTCTGGCCCTTTCGCAAGCCGGTTTCTCTATTTGCCACAGCATCAGCATCGCCAGTGGCAAGGCAGCGGTTGTAGAGCTGCCTTGGCCTGCATCAGGGCTATGGGCGCTGTGCACAGCTATGTATTATCTTAAGAGCTGTGCTAAGATTGTAAAACGTTCTCATTGTGAGAATGTTAACCTTGAAATCGAGAACTTTTCATATATATATATATATATATATATATATTTTTTTTTTTTTTTTTTTTTTTTTTTTTTTTTGAGACAGAGTCTCACTTGTTTGCCTTTGGTAGAGTGTCGGGATGTCACAGCTCACAGCAACCTTAAACTCTTGGGCTTAAGCGATTCTCTTTTCTCAGCCTCCCAAGGAGCTGGGACTACAGCTCCTACCACAATGCCTGGCTGTTTTTTGGTTGTAGGTGTTGTTGTTGTTTGGCAGTCCTGGGTTGGGTTCGAATGCCCCAGCTCCAGTGTATGTGGCTGGCGCCCTAGATGCTGAGCTATAGGCGCCGAGCTAACTTGTAGATCTTTGTAGGTGACTGCTAAATGGTTTCATTCTCTTACCCTGGACCCCAATTTAACTTCATCCCTGTCAGTATAGGAAAGGCACAAACATGAAAGGTGGCCGAGGTCATGCAGAAGTCAGATGAAAGCCCTGGAGATTTCTATGAAAGACTGTGTGAAACTTACAGACTGGCCAAACCATTGTATAAAGCTACAAGAGGGGGAGATAAAGGTCCAGGTCAGTGCAAATCTGACCAATCAAAAACCTTTAAGAGGCTGAAGGATTAACTGCAGGTACCTTGGTACTAGGCCTCCTTGACCTGGCCAACCCTTTTAAACTGTGTGCATCAGAAAGAAATAGAACAGCTCAGGGAGTGCTCACCAGAATGTAGATCTTAAGTGAGATCAGTTGTTTATCTCTCTGAGTAACTTTACAGGGTCTCGAAAGGATCGCCTGGTGCCTAAGAACACTTGCAGGCACTATGGGACAAAACTTGAGTCTGGGTATCATACGCAGTGGTCATTCTTATGAACACCAAAGGGCACCATTGATTAACCAACTCATTCCTCACCAAATATCAAAGCTTACTGTGTAAAAATCTGAGGTTGGTTGTAGAGGTTGTGACATGAGGTCATGCATTTAGGATAGAAGAAAAAAGAAAATTAAGAAGAATCAGGGGAAGTATTTCTACGTTCCCCTCGTGGCCACACTTACCAAGAAAGTCAGCCAGCACATGTGTCATGCAGCCAACACAATGCTAAACAGGGACCATCCCTGCCACCTGAAATTCAGTCCTGCAGAGAAGCCCTTCCACCCCCTTTTTTTTGTAGAGACAGAGTTTCACTTTATTGCCCTTGGTAGAGTTCCGTGGCATCACAGCTCACTGCAACCTCCAAACTCCTGGGCTTAGGCAATTCTCTTGCCTCAGCCTCCCGAGCTGCTGGGACTACGGGCGCCCGCCACAATGCCCGGCTATTTTTTTGTTGCAGTTCGACTGGGGCCGGGTTTGAACCCTCCACCCTCGGTATATGGGGCTGCCGCCCTGCCCACTGAGCCACAGGCGCCACCCGAGAAGCCCCTTTTGAAGATGTTCAAATGGACTATACTGGGTTGTTCAGATGTGGAGGAAACTGGTACTTAATAATTTTGGTCTGCACATACTTGGGATAGGTGGAAGTCTTCCCTATTAGGCCTGAACTAGTAAAGTGTTGCCCAGCGAAATCATCTCATGGTTTAGGTTGCCACTCCAGATTGGATCTGACAATGGACCGCCCTCAGTAACAGAGAGTGCAAATGACAGCTAAAGCCTTGAATATCACCTGGAAACTACATGTGGCATATACGCCTCAAAGCTCAGCCAGGGGAGCACGTGAACAGAACCATAAAATCAGGGATCGGTAAACTCTGCCAGGAAGCAAACCTTAATTGGGTACAGGCCTTGCAATTGGTCTTGTTCAATATTAAATGTACCCCTTCTAAGAGGTCAGGGTACTCCCCTTGTGAAATAATATCTAACAGGCCTCTACCAATCCTCTGCAATTTATCAGGGACTCCTAAAAGGACTGGGAGAGACTGAATTGAACAGGCAGTTAGAAGCAATAGGAAGATTAGCAAGAAGATCTCCACTTGGGTAATTATTAACTGTGTTCTGTTTAGTCTTTTGTGTTTGTATACCCTTTCTCTCCAGGGGATCAAGTCTAGGTCAAGGATCGGAATTTGGTACCCCTCAAGCCAAGGTAGGAGGGACCCTAGGAAGTTAGAAGCCCTAGGAAGAGTAGCAAGGTAGAGGAAGGGAACCTCACCTGGATCCATCACAGTAGGCTGAAGACTGCCCCTGTGGGAAGCAAAAACAGATCCAGACAACCCCTGCAAAGTACCTTTTGAGGTGGTCAACATTCCCTGTTCCAGCCACATAGTGGGAGGTAGCTGGTCAATGCATGGTTGAAGCCTCAGGAAATTCCGTATGGGACTTGTTTTAATTCAACTTTGTACTTTGGGAAAGGGAGAGGAGGAATGTAATCTGTGTACCCACACCACTAAGAACAAAAGGTCATAATCAGATATAATACTCAATATGTAACACAAGTAAAGGTGAAAACCCATATGTATATTACAACCCCAAGGAGCTCCCCTCCCCCCCACAGTACAGTTAAGACCTAGGTAGAGGACCCAAGAGAAGTCACAGTCACTGAAATCTGAATGTTGGTCCAGACCAGGAAAATAGGAAAGCCCACCCAGGTGACTGAAGTTTGATGCCTGCTGTGCCATGTGAAGGTGATGCAGCAGAAGGTGCTGGGAAGGAAACTATAGGGCAGATCAGAAATACCTCTGTGCCTTAGATTTTGTAGAAAAGTGGTATTAGGTTGAATGTGAAAGGTGAAAACGTATGATAGAAGTCACCTGAGACAGTGAGGACTTCAGCAAAAGAAATATCATGCTCAGAAAAAGAGTAATGGCAATAGATTACTCCATAGGTCAGTGTAACTCTTGGAGCAAATCTTGCAAAGTAAAAGTAAAAGTCGGCTCTGCACCTGTAGCTCAAGTGGCTAAGGCACCAGCCACATACACCAGAGCTGGTGAGTTTGAATTTGGCCCAGGCCTGCCAAACAACAATGACAATTACAACCAAAAAGTAGCTGGGCGTTGTGGCAGGCGCCTGTAGTCCCAGCTCCTTGGGAGGCTGAGGCAAGAGAATCGCTTAAGCCCAGGAGTTGGAGGTTGCTGTGAAGCATAGTAAAGAAAACCCAAACCTTGGCCCATGTCCCAGTGCAGCCCTCAAAACCTGTAAAAGGACTGGTTTTCAACCCTTAAAGAGACTGGGAGTAGTGCTGGCCCTCACCAGAGTTTGCTTAATTATTCCCTGTCTCCTCCTACTAGGACTCAGGGCTATATGCTGGATAATTGGGATAGATGTCAATCAGAATAAAAAACCGTATTGTACTGTTCTATGTGAAACACTACTGGCTCCTGCAGGAGCAAGCTGATATTGAAACCCCCAATTAAAATATATTTGGAGCCTCAAAAGAGGGAAATGAGGCCAGGTGCGTTGGCTCACGTCTGTAATCTTAGCACTCCGGGAGGCCAACGTGGGTTCATTACCTGAGCTCACAGGTTCAAGACCAGCCTTAGCAAGAGTGAGATCCTACCTCTAATAATAGCTGGGCATTGTGATGGTCGCCTGTAGTCCCCACTACTCGGGAGGCTGAGGCACGAGAATCACTTGAGCCCAAGAGTTTGAGGTTGCTGGGAGCTATGATGCCTGGGTACTCTACCAAGGGCGACAAAGTGAGACTCTTGTCTCCAAAAAAAAAAAAAATGGGGAAGGGTGAGAGAGGATACCTGGAAAAAGTAAGGTTTAAGAGAACAGAGGTCTTCTGAAGGATACACCTGCAAGGTCCTCTCCATTGTCACTCAGCTCTTAGGAATTTTTTTTTTGCAATTTCTGGTCGGGGCCAGGTTTGAACCCACCACCTCCAGCATATGGGGCCGGCCCCCTACTCCTTTGAGCCACAGGTGCCACCCAGCTGTTAGGAATTTTTAGACTTAACTTCCTGGGACCTGGAAATTTCCACTTCTGTAAAAGCCTGTGGTTCTATAAAAGCCAGAGCCTGCTTCTCCAGTTTTTGATCAAACTCACCAATGAGAGAGTTTCCTGTGGGGCAGAAATTTTTCACTGGAGACAAAAAGGAGAAGGTTGAGCCACTCAGGGAGTGCTGCCATCTTGAATTCTTCTGTGCCATCACTCTGCTTGGCTTAAATAAAGCCCTTCCCTTTTTTTTTTTTGAGACAGAGCCTCAAGCTGTCACCCTGGGTAGAGTGCGGTGGCATCACAGCTCACAGCAACCTCCAACTCCTGGGCTCAAGTGAGTCTCCTGCCTCCGCCTCCCAAGTAGCTGGAACTATAGGCACCTGCCACAGTGCCCTGCTACTTTTTGGTTGCAGCCGTTATTGTTGTTTGCAGGTGGGGCTGGATTCGAACCCTCCAGCTCAGGTGTATGTGGCTGGCGCCTTAGCTCCTTGAGCCACAGGCATAGAGCCAAGCCCTTCCTTTTTTAAGTATGGTGTTTGGGTGCTCTTTCTTTCCATAGGGCCCTATCTTCCTGCAACACCCTTAGTTTGTTAATCAGTTATTTTATTTAGTTTTTTTGAGACAAAGTTTCACTTTGTCACCCTCAGAGTGCTGTTGTGTCACAGCTCACAGTAATTTCGAACTCGTGGGCTCAAGTGAGTCTCTTGCCTCAGCCTCCCAAGTAACTGGGACTACAGGTGCCTGCCACAGCGCCTGGCTATTTTTAGAGATGAGCTCTCGCTCTGGCTCAGGCTGGTCTCGAACCTGTGAGCTCAGGCAATCCACCTGCCTCAACCTCCCAGAGTGCTATGATTACAGACGTGAGCCACTTCTCTCAGCCTGAGTGTAATGTTTTTTTCTTTGTTTTTTTGCAGTTTTTTGCCGGGGCTGGGTTTGAACCCGCCACCTCCGGCATATGGGGCCTGCGCCCTACTCCTTTGTGCCACAGGTACCATCCTGAGTGTAATGTTTTTTATTTTATTTTATTTTATTTATTTATTTTTTTTGAGACAGAGCCTCAAGGTGTCACCCTGGATAGAGTGCTGTGGCATCACAGCTCACAGCAACCTCCAATTCCTGGGCTCAAGCGAGTCTCCTGCGTCCGCCTCCCAAGTAGCTGAGACTACAGGCGCCCGCCACAACGCCCAGCCATTTTTTGGTTGCAGCCGTCATTGTTGTTTGGCGGGCCCGGGCTGGATTCGAACCCACCAGTTCAGGAGTACGTGGGAGCCACAGGTGCCGAGCTGAGTGTAATGTTTTTTAAATAGCTTCTTAAGGCAGAAGCTTAGATTGCTGATAGGAGGGAGACCTTTTTAAAGGCAATAATTTTTTTTTTTTTGAGACAGACCCTCAAGCTGTCCCCCTGGATAGAGTGCTGTGGCATCACATCTCACAGCAACCTCCAATTCCTGGGCTTAAGCGAGTCTCTTGCCTCCACCTCCCAAGTAGCTAGGACTGCAGGTGCCCGCCACAGCGCCCGGCCATTTTTTGGTTGCAACCGTCATTGTTGTTTGGCGGGCCTGGGCTGGATTCGAACCCGCCAGCTCAAGTGTATGTGGCTGGCGCCTTAGCCCGTTGAGCCACAGGCACCAAGCCAAAGGCAATAATTTAATGCTTCAGTGTCCTGAGAAGTGGTTTGTCTTTGTTCCTTAACTTTAGTCACCAACACAAGTTCTGTTTCAGTGATTTGTTAGCATGATCCACAAGACCTGGCATTTAATTGTACTCATGGTTGCGAGTTATTACCGTGAAAGGATACAAATGAAATGAGGAAAGGGAAAAGTACATGAGGTTGAAGCCAGAACAGTGACCTACAAGATGGAGTGTTAGAAGCTAAGCAGAAGCAATTCAGCAAATGCAGTCTGCTGAGTTTACATTCTTCCATGATTATCTGAAGTTTCACTATGATTGTGAAGATGTTTATCTCAGGAGACTCTAAGGCAGTGGTTCACAACCTTCCTAATGCCTCCTAATTCCTCATCTTGTGGTGACCCCCAGCCATACAATTATTTTTTTTGCTACTTCATAACTGTAATTTTGCTACTGTGTTGACTCATAATGTAAATATCTGACATTCAGTATGCATTTTCATTGTTACAAAGGGGTCGCGACCCACAGGTTGAGAAACGCTGCTCTAAGGAGGTAATTGGTAATGATGCTCTTAGATATTTTGTTAAAATGAAAATCACCTTTCTGTTGTATAAACATTTTGCATTGTTAGAATATTTTGATGTTACTGTTAGATAAAATTTTCTAGGATGGTTTCCTTATATTTCATTATAAAAGTTATTAGAATTTGTAACTGAGGAAGAACCAAATTGAGAGATTACTCTTGCTATTCTCCAGAACCACTAAGTTTGGTGGATCTATTCTTGTCTCTGCATATTGGCTGACAGTGACAGGTGGCTGGACCCTCTGT
The DNA here is from genome assembly GCA_963574655.1 of Perodicticus potto. Classification (NCBI taxonomy): domain Eukaryota; kingdom Metazoa; phylum Chordata; class Mammalia; order Primates; family Lorisidae; genus Perodicticus; species Perodicticus potto. The sequence goes on along the minus strand of CAUYRH010142804.1, from coordinate 28,980 downwards.
AATAGGCCAACAGCCCCCCAAAAGACCTGAGTCTGTCTCAGCCTGTCTCAGCCTTGGTCCCCAGTGTGCCCCCCCCCCCGCCATGGGTTAATTCTGAGAACAGGTTTCAGAACAAGGAAGTTCTCCGAGTTCCCTTAACCCCCTAGCCACGGCTAAAACAATGGTGAAAGCCTACTCAAGTTTCCCAAGTTATAATTCTTTCTTGCCACTCTGTAACCCCGCCCTGAGCTAACCAGCCATGTCCCGCTTCTGTACTTGCCTGCTTTGCCATGCTGCACACAAAAAGAATATAAAAGGCAGCCTGCTCCTTTCTTTGGGGCCGCCCACTCCTTGGAATGGTGGTCCCCTGCGCAGGTGTAATAAATCACCATCTGATTTGTGCCTGAAGTGGGGTTCAAGTTTTTCTTATGGGTTGCAATGGGTACAACACCTCTTTGTCCAGTAACCACACAAAAGTGTTGAAGCCAGGTGCAAGCTTTCAGGTGTTCTCTTCCAAGTAGGGTCACTCAGAACATAACCTCATTCCTCCATGAATGCATTGTAAGAGCACATATAAAATATTGTCTGCTATGGAAGCTCATTAGATATTCAGTGCTCATAGCATTGATTTGGGGCTGGTCCTGTAAGCATCCCCTGCTTAATGCATTAAAATTCCAGGCTTCTAGAACGAAAGCAAGTGTTTAACATATATAAACCATGTTGGACAGTTTAGCCACCATAAGCCATTATTATCTGGCAATAGTGAGAAACCTCTGGAAATACAAGTTCTCAGATGCCAGCCAAGAACCGTCCTTGCTAGCAGGCCTTTCTATGTGTGAGTCTCAGGCCTCCTAAGTAAATTGTATTCTCTACAGCCTTCTCAGGCATTTTCTGTCTGAAAATAATTTTTTTTTTTTTTTTAAGACAGAACCTCAAGCTGACACCCTGGATAGAGTGCTATAGCATCACAGCTCACAGCAACCTCCAACTCCTGGGCTCAAGTGAGCCTCCTGCTTCCGCCTCCCAAGTAGCTGGTACTACAGGCACCCGCCACAGTGCCCCGCCATTTTTTGGTTGCAGCCGTCATTGTTGTTTGGCAGGCCCAGGCTGGATTCGAACCCACCAGCTCAGGTGTACGTGGCTGGCGCCTTAGCCCATTGAGCCACAGGCGCTGAGCCTGAAAAAAATTTTTGTTTCTTTTATAAGTCTCACTTTCTTGTTTCTTTGTCTGTTTTTGCTGTAACCTATAGATTTTAGATAACATATTGAAGTGATTCTGGATACTGCTTTTGCGCCCCCCACCCCCGCCCCCTTCTCTGTGGGGCTTATTGGTGTTAGGTTTTTGTTTAGTGATTTGCCAGGGCTTTCAGTGATGTATTTTGTACCTGCACTGTTAATCCATCCTCGGTTCCTCTTTAGAGGGAACAGCTTTGGGCATAAGCATAGTTACTATGGAATGACTGGTTTTAGCAGGTCTGTGTTTCACAGTATCTTTTCCTAATTTCTCTTTTAAACTGCCTCTGTTGTTATAACTTCTAACTAGTAGTTTGCACAAATTTCAGACTCATGGTACTGTTGTTTTTGACCATGTCCCAGGGCACAAATTGCTCCACTATGTTTCAAATAAATTCTGCTCTTTTTGCAGAGTTACCATTTGAAGCCAGTCTTATAGATTGGTTCAGATCCCAGGTGGGCTCTTGTCTCTTTTCTCTAGTTTTCTCAGGTAAACTTTTAGCTGCTATTCATTCCATTAGCATGTTGTTCTCAAGAAGTTACCAATCTCTTAATTGCTTATCACGAAAATCTTTATTGTTCTTGGGAGTATCCTTAGGTTTTTATTTTCCCCTCTTGTGTTCCAAATTAAGTTGCTTAGTAATACCTAATGGTAGTGCTATCACAGCCTGCCTTGGCCACCTAGGCAAAAACTCTGCACCACTTCTCCAATGCTGAGGGCAGGAAAAATGGCTCACTTTTCTCACAGTGATGCTTTTACTTCAGGAGCAGAGTGTTTAGACTGGGGTGTAACCTCTTATTTTCCTAAATGACTATGTCACCCTCAGGTTAAGTGTTCCATTTGTGCTGTCTCAGAGGTGGTCTCTTTCCACATTACTGTCCCTCTCCTTTCCCTTTCTCAGTAATATTCCTTTGTTAGTTGCTATTGCTATGTGATATTTTTAGCTTTGTGGTGGTTGGCGGTGGATGTGCCTTTCTGTTTTATTTATTAAGGTTTAGTTTTAGGTACTATGTTCTTTTCTTTTTTTTTTTTTTTTTTTGCAGTTTTTGGCCAGGGGTGGGTTTGAACCTGCCACCTCCGGTATATGGGGCCTGCGCCCTATTCCTTTGAGCCACAGGTGCCGCCTTAGGCACTATGTTCTTGAGTATCATGGTTGTGTCCTACTTAGTACTCCTGCCCCTCCCCACTGCTATAATTTTGGATCGAAGGTTTATTTATTTTTCTGCCTTTTTGTCAGGGCTAGCGGTTTTTATTGTTGTTGTTCTATTCCTCCAGGGTTAGAGTCTTTTTTTTTTTTTTTTTGAGACAGAGCCTCAAGTTGTCACCATGGGTAGAGTGCTCTGGTGTCAAAGCTCACAGCAACCTTCAACTCCTGAGCTTAAGCGATCCTCTTGCCTCAGCCTCCCAAGTAGCTGGGACTACAGGCGACTGCTATGATGCCCGGCTATTTTTTGGTTGTAGTTGTCATTGTTGTTTGGCAGGCTTGGGCTGGATTTGAACCCGCCAGCTCTGGTGTATGTGGCTGGCACCTTAGCTGCTTGAACTACAGGCACCGAGCCAGGGTTAGAGAGTTTTTACAACTATCTTAATGGCCAGAGTGTTTGTTGTCCTTCCAAAGAATAAGGATTTTGCTGTTGGGGTGGCTCACACCTATAATCCCAGCACTTGGGTGGCCAAGGTGGGTGGATGGCTTGAGCAAAGGAGTTCAACACCAGCCTAAGCAAGAGCAAGACCCTGTCTCTAAAAAAAAATAACCAGGTGTTGTGGCAAGCACCTGTACTCCCAGCGGCTTTGGAATCTGAGGCAAAAGAATCACTTAAGCCCAAGAGTTTGAGGTTGCTGTGAGCTATGACATCACTGCACTCTACTGGGGGCAACAAAGTGAGACTCTATCTCAAAAAAAAGGATTTTTTTTTTTTTTTGGAGACAGCGCCTCAAGCTGTCACCCTGGATAGAGTGCTGTGGCATCACAGCTCATAGCAACCTCCAATTCCTGGGCTCAAGTGAGTCTCATGCCTCCGCCTCCCAAGTAGCTGGGACTACAGGCGCCTGCCACAACGCCCAGCCATTTTTTGGTTGCAGCGTCATTGTTGTTTGGCGGGCCCGGGCTGGATTCGAACCCGCCAGCTCAGGTGTACATGGCTGGCGCCGTAGCCCGTTGAGCCACAGGTGCCGAGCCATTGTGTGATCTCTTGTATGGTTTAGTGGAGAAAGTCTGAATTGAGGGTAAGCAGACCCACCAAATTTCTGTGGCTCCCCCATAGGCTTCACACTCTCTTGCCAGTTAATGAGTTGTCTTTGACAAATTGGACAGCCATTTTAGTTTATCTCTTACTGATGTCTGGTTGCCTCTACTTTTCACAGTAAGCCAGTGATTGTATCTCATCACTCTCTTCAGGCAACTCAATGTAGGTTTTGGCCAGTTGGCCACCATAACACCTGATTTATCTATGGAATTCAAGAAAGGGTGTGAACTTCTTGTTTCCTATCCTCCCCCTTGTTCTGTAAGAGTGGAGGTGATTTTTTTTTTTTTTTTTTTTTAGTTTTCTACCTACCAGAAGCAGGTGATGTTTTTATTTGTTTGATCTGTGATTTTCAAAATTATGATCCCACATGATTTTAAAATTTGTATATATCTCTTCTATTTTAATCCACATAATGAGTTGGTAAAAGCACCATTACCAATCACACGTATACAGTTGTTCTACAGATATATGTGTTTCTGAAGACAATCTCAAATTATAACTTAGTCTGACTTAGGTAAATAATTCAAAAGTTTAATTTCCTATTTTTTGAACATACCGTTTTTTTTTTGAGACAGAGTCTCAAGCTGTCACCCTGGGTAGGAACGCTGTGGAATCATAGCCCACAGCAACCTAAAACTCTGGGGCTTAAGCGATTCTCTTGCCTCAGCCTCTCAAGTAGCTGGAACTGCAGGTACCCACCAAAACTCCCCGCTATGTTTTTGTTTGTTTGTTTGTTTTTTGAGACAGAGCCTCAAGCTGTTGCCCTGGGTAGAGTGCCGTGGCATTATAGCTCACAGCAACCTCAAACTCCTGGGCTTAAGTGATTGTCTTGCCTCGGCCTACCAAGTAGCTGGACTACAGGCACCTGCCACAACACCTGGCTATTTTTAGGTTGTAGGTTTTTCATTGTTGTTTGGCAGGCCCGGGCTGGTTCGAACCTGCTGGCTCTGGTGTATGTGGCTGGCGCCTTAGCCGCTTGAATTACAGGCGCTGAGCCTGCTATTTTTTTTGCAGTTGTCATTATTGTTTTAGTTGGCCTATGGCGGCGTTGGAACCCACTAGCCTTGGTGTATGTGGCCAGCGCCTTTATCTGCTTGAGCTACAGGTACCACCCGACATACTGACTTCTGAAAACATTTGGCCTTACAGATTTGTCCATAAAATAAGTGTTAAATTTTCTTTGACATTACACATAAACCATACTAAAATGCCTTTCAGGAAATAAAAGGCAAAATTTTAGTAGACGCAGGGAAATTAGATTGGCATTTAAAGATCAAAAATACAAAGTAAACATTGCTATATTCTCTCTAGCCCTCGCCTTTAACAGGCTAGTGAACACCAACTAAAATACCAGTGAGTCGTGTTTGGTTCTGCGACAGTGAAGGGATTTCCCCGTTATTTATTACAGTTTGGCTGGGGCTGAGTTTGAACTCGCCACCCTCCGTATATGGGGCCAGCACCCTACCCACTGAGCCACAGGTGCCGCCCGCCCGATTATTTAAATATATTTGCATAACTAGTTACATAAATCTTTATAGAAATAATCTTCTATAGGTTTTGGGAGGGCAATTTACTACTTTTATAAGAAGTTGAACAGGGCGGCGCCTGTGGCTCATTGAGTAGGGTGCCGGCCCCATATACCGAAGGTGGAGGGTTCAAACCCATCCTCCTCTGAATTGCAAAACAGAAAAATAGCTGGGCATTGTGGCGGGCGCCTATAGTACCAGCTATTTGGGAGGCTGAGGCAAGAGAATCGCCTAAGCCCAGGAGGTGGAGGTTGCTGTGAGCTGTGTGATGCCACGGCACTCTACTGAGGGCGATAAAGTGAGACTCTGTCTCTACAAAAAAAAAAAAAAAAAAAAAAAAGTTGAACATCACTAATTAATATCTTTAGAAAGGGAAACCAGTGATAGTGTTGGCAGGAAGACGAGGCCCAATGGAGAGAAAGAACACCCAAACACTATGTTTATTTATTTATTTTGAGACAGAGCCTAAAGCTGTCAACCTGGTAGAGTGCTGTGGCATCATAGCTCACAGCAACCTCCAACTCCTGGGCTCAAGCTTTACTCCTGCCTCTGCCTCCCAAGTAGCTGGGACTACAGGCGCTCGTCACAATGCCCGGCTGTTTTTTGTTGCAGCCATCATTGTCATTTGGCGGGTCAGGGCTGGATTCTAACCCGCCAGTTCAGGTGTATGTGGCTTGCACCATAGCCGCTTGAGCCACATGCACCGAGCTCAAACACTGTTTAAAAGAAGCAGAGTTTTATTTCAACTGGCGGAGTGTTGGCAGAGGGTCAGCAGACAAGAGTCCAAAATTGCTGTACTCCCCAACTGGCTCAGTCTTCTCCTTTTTATGCCTAGTTAAAAAGTTCCAGCTCATGGGTACCTTTCTCATTGAGAAATTCATTGCTCATTAATTTCTTATTGGTCATTTTGAATCAAGCTGGAGAAGTGGGCTCAGCTTTTACAGAACCTTGGGCTTTTATAGAAGCGGAAGCAAGCCTTAGTTTCTAGGTCCCAGGAAGTTAAGTTTCTATAAGTTGCTAAGAGCTGAATCACCATGAGGAGGACCTTGCAGCTGTGTCTTGGGCCCTCCTTGAGAAGACTTCTGTTCTCTTAGACCTTACTGTTTTTGGGTATCCTCTCTCAATGGCATTTACTTAACTGGAATCACTATCAAAATCCAAAAATCCCGTCATATTCATTTACTCATAAGCCAGTCTCACTTAAATTAGTACTGTCTAACAAATATATTCTGTCACTCATTTATGATCTGAATTCTGGTAAATGAGACCAGTCAAATTATGGTACACATATAAAAAGCTTTGAGGTATTTCTCTTTTGTAATAAGTAAGGCAGTGGCGAACTATTACTAATTAATGGTTTTTTTGAGATAAGCTATCAAGCCTTCCCATTCTCCGTTCTTTTTTTTTTTTTTTTTTTGAGACAGAGCCTCAAGCTGTCACCCTGGATAGAGTGCAATGACATCACAGCTCACAGCAACCTCCAATTCCTGGGCTCAAGCGAGTCTCTTTCTTCCGCCTCCCAAGTAGCTGGAACTACAGGTGCCTGCCACAACACCTGGCCATTTTTTGGTTGCAGCCGTCATTGTTGTTTGGCGGGCCCGGGCTGGATTCAAACCCGCCAGCTCAGGTGTACGTGGCTGGCACCTTAGCCCGTTGAGCCACAGGCGCCGTGCCATCCCATTCTCCGTTCTTAATGCTGGTGAATATCATTTTTGTTCAGGGATGTACTTCTTGGGATTCTCTAAATAATTCGTTATCAGTATATCCTATCCCCAGGTTATTCCTTTGTCCTTTTTCTTTTCTTTCTTTTTCTGTTTTTTTTTTTTTTTTTTTTTTTAAAAAACAGATTCTCACCACAATAGTGCTGTGGCATCAAAGCTCACCACCAACCTCAAACTCTTGGGCTGAAGCAATTCTCTTACCTCAGCCGCCCAAGTAGCTGGGACTACAGGCATCCGCCACAACTCGCGACTATTTTTTTGTTGCAGTTGTGATTGTTGCTTTAGCTGGCTGGGGCCAGTTTCCAACCCGCCAGCCTGGATGTATGTGGCTGGTGCCTTAGCCACGGAGCTATGCGCACCACCTGCCTTTAGTCTTTTTTTTTTTTTTTTTTTTAAAGGGTAGAATAAATATTTTATGATCACTGTAATCAGATGGTAGTTGGTATATAGGCTTCATACTTCTTAATTTTTTTGTCAATAAAAAAAATTTTTAAATACCCAAGGGCTCGTTACGTTTTCAGAAAACACGATTAGACTAATTCATTAATGGTGGCTTTAAGCTTTTCCTTATTAGCTCCCGAAAATTTACCCACCTTTTGTCCCTTTTTAAAAAACTGGAAAGTCGGCATGCATTTGACTTCACACTCTGAAGCAACATCTTGACAATCATCAACGTCTACTTCAAGGAACACCACGTTGGAATACTTTCCAGAGAGGGAATGAAAGAAAGGCTTGATCATTTTGCAAGGCCCACACCACGTGGCTGAGAAGTCAACTACTACAAGTTTATCTCTAGTAGCATCCAAGGCTTCCTTAAAAGCAAACTTGCTCTCGATCTGCTTCACCATCTTGGCTGTTGGAGCTCTCATGAACGACCGTAAGAACCGATGTTAGCGGATCCAAGGAGCCGGAATGAGCTTGCCTGCCTTTAGTCTTAAAGACTGCACTAATTAATGGTTATAGACTGGACATTGCTCCTAAGATCAGGAACAAGGCAAAAATGTCCTCTCTAACTACAACTATTCAGAGTCATAATGAAGTCTTAGCTGGTACAGTAAAACAAGAAAAAGAAAAACACAGTCTGGAAGGGGAAAAAAACAGAACTTACTATCTTTATAGCTTATAAGATTGTCTATATGGGAATTACTTTTTTTTTGGTGAGACAGAGTCTCACTTTGTTGCCCTCAGTAGAGTGCCATGGCGTCATAGCTCACCGTAACCTCAAACACTTGGGCTCAAATGATTCTCTTGTTTGAGCCTCTCAAGTAGCTGGGACTATAGTCACTGGCCACAGTGCCCGGATACTTTTAGAAATGGGTTCTTCCGGGCGGCGCCTGTGGTTCAGTGGGTAAGGCGCTGGCCCTATATGCTGAGGGTGGCGGGTTCAAACCCAGCCCCGGCCAAACTGCAACAAAAAAATAGCTGGGTGTTGTGGCAGGTGCCTGGAATCCCAGCTACTTGGGAGACTGAGGCAAGAGAATCACCTAAGCCCAAGAGGTGGAGGTTGCTGTGAGCTGTGACGCTACAGCACTCTACCAAGGGCAATAAAGTGAGACTCTGTCTCTAAAAAAAAAAAAAAAAAAAAAGAAAAGAAAAGAAATGAGTTCTTGCTCCTCCTCAGGCTGGTCCTGTGAGCTCAGGTAGTCTACCCACCTTGGTCTCCCAGAGTGCTAGGGTTACATGTATGAGCCACCTCACCTGCCCTATGTTGGTATTATTAAAGCATCTCAAAACATGTAGAAATAATAACTGAGGGTAGTGGACACAGGATATATTCCATCCAGTATTTGACCTAAGTTAGTAAAGTCAGTTGTTTTCTTTTACACTAGCATGAACCATCAGAATTTGTAATAAAGAATATCATTTACAATGTACTAAATTAAAATGAAAAACTTAGGTATAAATAATAAAATATATGTAACATCTATATATTGAAAATGAGAAAAAAACTGAAAAAAGAGGTCAAAGAAAATCTGAATAAATGCAGAAATATTTTCTTTCTTTTCTTTTTTCTTTTTTATTTTTTTTTGAGACAGAGCCTCAAGGTGTCACCCTGGATAGAGTGCTGTGGCATCACAGCTCACAGCAACCTCCAATTCCTGGGCTCAAGCGAGTCTCTCGCCTCCGCCTCCCAAGTAGCTGGGACTATAGGCGCCCGCCACAACGCCTGGCCATTTTTTGGTTGCAGCCGTCATTGTTGATTGGCGGGCCTGGGCTGGATTCGAACCCGCCAGCTCAGGTGTACGTGGCTGGCGCCTTAGTTCGTTGAGCCACAGGCGCCGAGCCTACTTTATTCATTTCTGTAATCAAACCCATGTAGATAAGACCTTACATATTTACTGCAGTGCATTACCCCTGTACAAATGGAAAAAAATTAAGTTTAACGTTTCTAGATCAATATGGCTGTTAATTTCTGTAGGAAGGGAAAATTATTACAATTAAAAACATTTGCTCTAAAAAAACACTATCAAGAAAATGAAGAGAGGCTAGACGCCCATAGGACAGTGGTTATGGCACAAGCCACATACACTGAGGGTGGCGGGTTCGAATCTGGCCTGGGCCAGCTAAACAACTGCAACCAAAAATTAGCCGGGCGTTGTGGTGGGCGCCTGTAATCCCATCTACTTGGGAGATTGAGGCAAGAGAATCACTTAAGCCCAAGAGTTGGAGGTTGCTGTGAGCTGTGATGCTACGGCGGTCTACCAAGGGTGACATGGTGAGACTCTGACTCAAAAGAAGAAAAAAAAGAAAAAGAAAATGAAGAGAAAAAATGGGAGAAAATTTTACAAAACCTGTATCTGAGAAAAATACAAAGAACTCTTAAGAGTAAAAAAAAAAAAAACAACCCCATAAAAAATGGGGGACAAAAGATTTAAACATGTATCACATTCAAGAAGATATATAGATGGTTTTGAGCACATGAAGAGGTTATTTGTCAATTTAAGACAAGATATGCCTATATTTGTTTTTTTTTTTTTAGACAGAGCCTCAAGCTGTCACCCTGGATAGTGTTGTGGCATCACAGCTCACAGCAATCTCCAATTCCTGGGCTCAAGCGAGTCTCCTGCCTCCTCCTCCCAAGTAGCTGGGACTACAGGCGCCCACCACAACGCCTGGCCATTTTTTGGTTGCAGCTGTCATTGTTGTTTGGTGGGCCCGGGCTGGACTTGAACCTGCCAGCTTAGGTGTACGTGGCTGGCGCCTTAGCCCGTTGAGCCACAGGCGCTGAGCCGATATGCCTATATTTGGACTCTTAATTTTTAGTGCATTTTTTTTTAGTTTATTTTAAAATCATTGGTCTGAATATTATAATGTACATAATTAACATCTAGTTCAGATTAATACTTAGGTCCAATATTGGATGGAATTTTTTTTTCTCCTTCTTCCTTTGTGTCACTGTCATATGAATTAAGTCTTTATATGTTACAACCCAAAATACTGTTTTTTGTTTTTTTTTAAGAGACAGAGTCTTATTTTGTCACCCTCGGTAGAGTGCTGTAGCATCGCAGCTCACAGCAACCTCCAGCTCTTGGGCTTAGGTGATTCTCTTGCCTCTGCCTCCCGAGTAGCTGGGCTACAGGTGCCCGCCACAGTGCCCGGCTGTTTTTTGTTGCAGTTTGGCCGGGGCAGGGTTTGAACCCACTACACTTGGTATATGGGGGTGGCACCCTATTCATTGAGCCATAGGCGCCACCCCAAAATACCATTTTATAATTGTATCTTTTTTTTTTTTCTGTGAGACAGGGTCTAACTCTGTGCCCTGAGTAGAGTCCTGTGTTATCATCATACCTCACAACAACTTCAAACTTTTGGACTCAAGCTATCCTTTTGCCTCAGCCTCCTGAGTAGTTGGGACTACGTCTGCCTGCCTGGCTAGTTTTTTCTGTTTTTAGTAGAGACAGGGTCTCAGTATTGCTCAGGCTGGTCTCAAAACTTCTAATCTCAAGCAATCCACCCACCAGGGCCTCTCAGAGTCCTAGGATTACAGGTGTGAGCCACTAAGCCATGGCATTATTATTATTATTATTATTATTAATTAATTTATTTTGTAGAGGCAGAGTCTCAGTTTTTTTGCCCCCGGTAGAGTACCATGGCGTCATAGCTCACAGCAACCTCCAACTCCTGGGCTTAGGTGATTCTCTTGCCTCAGCCTCCCGAGTAGCTGGGGCTACAGGCGCCCGCCACAACGCCCGGCTATTTTTCTGTTTTTACAGTTCAGCTGAGGCCGGGCTTGAACCCTCCACCTTCGGCACATAGGGCCGGCGCCCCACTCGATGAGCCACAGGTGCCGCCCTATTATTATTATTTTTTGAGACAGTAGGCAAAAGCTCTGTCACCCTGGCTGGAGTGCAGTGGTATCCTTATAGTTCACTGCAATCTCAAAATTCCTGGGCTCAAGTGATCCTCCTATCTTAGCCTCCCACATAGTTGAGACTACAGGTATATATCCCCAAGGTAGGCTACTTTTTGTAGAAAGCAGGTCTCTATCTTGCTCAGGCTGGTCTTGAACTGACCTCAAGTAGTCCTCCCTACCTGCTATATGTGAGCCACCACACATGGCCTATACTATAGTTTTGTATGTAGTTCTCTTTCTCAAATCATTTTATTAAAAGAGAGTAAGAAAATACTTACTCTGATATTTATATTACTATTTTTTTTGTTATATTTCTATTTTTATCTGTTTTGTAGACAGTCTCAAGCTGTCACCCCAGGTAGAGTGCCCTGGCGTCACAGCTCACAGCAACCTCAAACTCTCAGGCTTAAGCGATTCTCTTGCCTCAGCCTCCCGAGTAGCTGGGATTACAAGTGCCCGCCTGGCTATTTTTTTGTTGCAGTCGCCATTGTTTGGCTGCCCGGGGCTGGATTTGAACCCGCCAGCTCTGGTCTATGTGGCAGGCGCCCTATTTGCTTGACCTACAGGCGTCGAGCCTGTATTACTGACACTGTTTATTTCTTCATGTTTGAGTTGAAGCCTATTATCCTTTCTTTTCAACCTGAAAGAATTTTTTTTTTTTTTTTTGAGTTAAGGCAGGTTTTGCTAACAATGTTTGCAAAACAAAGTTTTTTTTTTTCCCCAAGCCTCCTTAATCTTTCCTCATTTCTGAAGGATAGTTTTTCTTTTTCTTTTCTTTCTTTCTTTTTTTTTTGAGGCAGAATGTCACTAGGTGTCCCTTGATAGAGTGTGGTGGTGTCACAGCTCACAGCAACCTCAAACTCTTGGGCTTGAGCAATTCTCTTGCCTCAGCCTCCCAAGTATCTGGGACTACAGGCGCCTGCCACAGCGCCCAGCTGTTTTTTTTTTTTTTTTTTTGAGACATAGCCTCAAGCTGTGACCCTGGATAGAGTGCTGTGGTATCACAGCTCACAGCAACCTCCAATTCCTGGGCTCAAGCGAGTCTCTTGCCTCCGCCTCCCAAGTAGCTGGGACTACAGGCGCCCACCACAACGCCCGGCCATTTTTTGATTGCAGCCGTCATTGTTTGGCGGGCCCCAGGCTGGATTCGAACCCGCCAGCTCAGGTGTACGTGGCTGGCGCCTTAGCCCGTTGAGCCCCAGGCACTGAGCCACGCCCACCTGTTTTTGTTTTTTGCAGTTGTCATTGTTGATTTTAGCTGGCTGGGCCGGATTTAAACCTGCCTGCCTTGGTGTATGTGGCCTGCACCCTACCCACTGAGCACCACCCTGAGGGATAGTTTTTCTAGATGAGGTTTTTTTTTTTTTTAAAGACAGAGTCTCACTATGTTGTCCTTGGTTGAGTGCTGTGGCATCACAGCTCACAGTAACCTCAAACTGTTGGGCTTAAGTGATTTTCTTGCCTCAGCCTCCCAAATAGCTGGGACTACAGGCACCCACCACAACGCCAGGCTATTTTTTTGTTGCAGTTTGGCCAGGGCGGGTTTGAACCCACCACCCTTGGTATATGGGACCAGTGCCCTACTCACTGACCCACAGGTGCCGCCTAGATGAGGTATTTGGTTGTCATGTTTTTTATTGGCAGTTTGGATATAGCATGCCACTGCCTCTGGCCTTTGTTGTTTCTGATATAAAATTAGTTGTAAAGGTTTTTGGGTGTGATAACTTGTTTTTCTCTTTCTGTTTTCATAATTTTCTTTTTGTGTTTGGACTTGACATTGTGATTTTGATGTATACACATGTCAGTTTCTTCGCGTTTATCTTGTTTTTTTTTGAGACAGAGCCTCAAGCTGTCACCCTGGATAGAGTGCTGTGGCATCACAGCTCACAGCAACCTCCAATTCCTGGGCTCAAGCGAGTCTCTTGCCTCTGCCTCCCAAGTAGCTGGGACTACAGGCGCCGGCCACAACGCCCGGCCATTTTTTGGTTGCAGCTGTCATTGTTGTTTGGCAGGCCTGGGGGCTGGATTCGAACCCGCCAGCTCAGGTGTACGTGGCTGGCGCCTTAGCTTGTTGAGCCACAGGCGCCTAGCCTATCTTGATGTTTTAAATCTTGCATCTGTAGATAGTTTCTCATTCAATTCTGGAAATTGTGTGCCATTATTTTTCAAGTGTTTGTTTCTGTCTCTTTTTCCTCATAAGGAGTGTTAAACACTCTTTAAGCATATATGTTCATATACTTTGTGATATCCTGCCTCTTTTCTGATATCACGTTATTTTTCATTCTTTTGTTGTTCTTCAGAATGAGGTACTGTCAATTGATCTGGCTTCATATTTGCTATTCGTGTAGCTCACATCTGCTGCTGAGGCACTCTGGTGAATTTCATTTCAGTTGTTGCAGTTTTAAGTCTAGAATTAATATTTGCTGGCTTTTATACTTTCCATCTTTATTCTCTATTTGGTGAGTCCTTGTCAACAAATGTCCCTTTAACTCTTTAAACATGTTTTTTTTTTTTTTTTTTGCGGTTTTTGGCCAGGGCTGGGTTTGAACCCGCCACCTCTGGCATATGGGGCCAGCGCCCTGGTCCTTTGAGGCACAGGCGCTACCCTAAACATGTTTTCTTTTAGTTGTTCGTATACATAAGAATAGCTTTTAAAACCTATTTATACTAAATCCAACATCTGCTCCTATTCAGAGATAATTTCTATGGTTTTCCTTCTGTGCATGGGCTGTACTTTTCTTCTTTGTAAATCTGTTAATTATCTTTGAAAACTAGGCATTTTGGGTGGTGCCTGTGGCTTAGTGAGTAGGGCGCTGGCCCCATATACTGAGGGTGGCGGGTTTGAACCTGACTCCAGCCAAACTAACAAAAAAATAGCTGGGCGTTTGGCGGGTGCCTGTAGTCGCAGCTACAGGGGAGGCCGAGGCAAGAGAATCGCCTAAGCCCAAGAGCTGTAGGTTGCTGTGAGCTGTGATGTCACGGTACTCTACCGAGGGTGATAAAGTGAAACCCTGTCTCTTAAAAAACCCCCAGAACTAGGCATTTTATATCATATTCCAATTTGGGATTATGATTTGTCTGCGGATATTGTCGTTGGTGCTCTTTTTTGTTTATATATTTATTGACTTGCATGGATTAATTTTGTTTTTTGGTATTTCCTCAGTAAGTAAACTGTGTTTAACTCATGTGCTTCCTTCCTAATCTAGAGGAATACATTGGCACTTTCTAAGCCCCCTATAGCTATCTTAATTCTCCAGACCTCCTTTTTAATTTTTTGATTGGCCTGATTTGCTGTAGCCAGTATCAAGGACTTTTGTAGTGGTGATGTTGGCCTCACCCAGTGCTTTTCTATTAAATGCTACTTTCTTTCTTTTTTTTTGTAGAGACAGAGTCTCACTTTATCGCCCTCAGTAGAGTGCTGTGGTGTCACACAGCTCACAGCAACCTCCAACTCCTGGGCTTAGGCGATTCTCTTGCCTCAGCCTCCCGAGTAGCTGAGACTACAGGCGCCCGCCACAATGCCTGGCTATTTTTCTGTTTTTGCGGTTTGGCTGAGGCCGGGTTTGAACCCGCCTCCTTCAGTATATGGGGCCAGTGCCCTACTCGATGAGCCACAGGTGCTGCCCTAAATGCTACTTTTTTTTTTTTTTTTTGCAGTTTTTGGCCAGGGCTGGGTTTGAACCCCCCACCTCCGGCATATGGGGCCGGCGCCCTACTCCTTTGAGCCACAGGCACCGCCCCTAAATGCTACTTTTTAAAGAACATCTTTGGCTTTTTTATCCAGTTAAGGTCAATCTCTCTGAGAATAGCAGAGCTGCTTGTTTTCACAGCTTCCTTGTCACAGAGTTAGGGTTGAATGGGAATATTCTCAAGTCAAAATACTGTTACTCAGGTTTTTTCTTTTTTTGTAGAGACAGAGTCTCACTTTATCTTCCTCGGTAGAGTGCCGTGGCATCACACAGCTCACGGCAACCTCCAACTCCTAGGCTTAGGCGATTCTCTTTCCTCAGCCTCCCGAGTAGCTGGGACTACAGGCGCCCGCCACACCGCCCGGCTATTTATTTTTGTTTTGCAGTTCAGCCGAGGCTGGGTTTGAACTCGCCACCTTTGGCATATGGGGCCGGCGCCCTACTCACTAAGCCACAGGCGCCGCCCCAGGTTTTTTCATGAATAATAAACGTTCTCAGAATTACTGTAGACTTCTTAAATGGTTGTTTGGTATTTTTTTCAGTTTTGTCATTGTCATTTTTGAGGACAGGATTTGCTGATATTTTCACTTTGCCATTTCTCAATTTCTGTTTCTAAAGACCATATTTTAAGTGACATTTTTATATTAGTAGATTAAAATCTATCTTCCTAGCTGATTTTTTTTTTTT
Source organism: Perodicticus potto (assembly GCA_963574655.1). Taxonomy (NCBI): domain Eukaryota; kingdom Metazoa; phylum Chordata; class Mammalia; order Primates; family Lorisidae; genus Perodicticus; species Perodicticus potto. The sequence goes on along the minus strand of CAUYRH010142804.1, from coordinate 13,544 downwards.
TTTTAATTAGAGACAGAGTCTCACTTTATCGCCCTTGGTAGAGTACTGTGGCGTCACAGCTCACAGCAGCCAACTCAACTCCTGGGCTTAGGCAATGCTATTGCCTCAGCTTCCTGAGTAGCTGGGACTACAGGCTGCTGCCACAACTCTTGGCTATTTTTTTGTTGCAGTTTGGCCAGGGCCGGGTTTGAGCCCACCACCGTTGGTATATGGGGCTGGCGGCACCCTACTCACTGAGCCATAGGTGCCACCCTTTTTAGCTGTTTTTTATTTGTACCATTTGTTTGGATGGGTTTTCTTTTTATGCCTTTGTATTTCCTTGAGAACATTTTGTGACTCCCATTTATCTATTGACTTGTAAATTTATTCCTCTTCTTTCAAACTATTTTTAGTGGCTGTCCTAGGATTTATAATATAGCTTTGAAAAATAATTCTGTATCCAATTCTGAATTACATTATATTGCTTTGAAGTATAAAGACCTTTCAAAGATATATTTTCACTTCTTGTGTTGGCCATTGTCATATTTTTCACATTTTCGTATTTTATAAACATAGTGCTTTATTACTGTTATTTCATGAAGCAATTATCAGTTAATATAAAGGAGAAATGCCAATATTTTACTTTCAATTATTCCATTTCCTTTGTTCGTTTTTTTCATTAGGTCTGGATTTCTGATCTATCATACTTCTTCTCCCTAAAGAACTTCATTTAATATTTGTTTGTTTTTTTTGAGACAGAGCCTCAAGCTGTCACCTGGGTAGAGTGCTGTGGCGCCACTGCTCACAGCAACCTCCAACTCTTGGGCTTAAGCGATCCTCTTGCCTCAGCCTCCCAAGTAGCTGGGACTGTAGGCACCTGCCACAACGCCTGGCTGTTTTTTGGTTATAGTTGTAATTGTTGTTTGGCGGGCCTGGGCTGGATTCGAACCTGCCAGCTCTGGTGTATGTGGCTGGCACCTTAGCCACTTGAGCTATAGGCTTGAGCCTTCCTTAATATTTTTTTAATATTTTTTATAGTTTAAACTGGTAGCACTTCATAAAGATATTGTGCTGTTGCCTGATGCTGTCTGCTGTAATTACACTTGTTACCTTAGTAACTTGTTTTTTTTTTTTTTTGAGACAGAGTCTCACTGTGTTGGCCTTGGTAGAGTGCGTAGCATCCCAGCACACAGCAATCTCCAACTCCTGGTTTTAAGTGATTCTCTTGCTTCAGTGTCCAATGTAGCTGGGACTACAGGCGCCTGCTACAATGCCTGGCTGTGTTTTAGTTGCAGTTGTTTAGTTGGCCTGGGCCAGGTTCGAACCCACCACTCTTGGTGTATGTGGCTGGCACTGTAACCACTGTGCTAGCGGTGCCAAGCCAGTAACTTGTTTTGGGCTTTTGGGTGAGTTTTCTTTAGTTTTCAATGGTGTTTTTTCCCATCTATTTTCTCTTTGCATTTCAGTGTGGGTCATTTCTGTGTACCTATATTTGAGTTTCCTGAATCTTCATTTGTGCCTAATATACTTATGAACCCATTAAAGGCATTCTTTTTTTTTTTTTTTTTGAGACAGAGTCACTATTTGTCGCCCTTGGTAGATTGCAATTCCATCATAGTTCACAGCAGCCTCAAACTCCTAGGCTCAAGTGATTCTCTTGCCTCAGCTTCCCAAGTAGCTGGGGCTACAGGCACCCACCATTCCCAGCTATTTTTTAGAGATGCGGTCTCCTTTGGCTCAGGCTGGTCTCGAACCTGTGAACTCAGGCAATCTACCCGCCTCAGCCTCCCAGAGTGCTGGGATTACAGGCATGAGCCACTGTGCCCGGCCTTGTTCAAGACATTATTTATTTGTATTTTTGTGCTTTTGAATTCTACCATTTTTGTTTGATTCTTACAGCTGTATGATCTCATTCCTTGGCTACGCTTTTATTTATTTATTTATTTATTTTTTTTGTAGAGACAAGCATTTTATTTTTCAAAGTGAACATTATCCTTTAATTTGCTTTTTTAAGTTCCAATTTATATGTAGCTCCAAGGTCTGGTTCATTAGAAGGCTAATTTTAAAAATATCAACCACAAATTTGGAAGAATTTTGAAAGCTGAAAAGAGTTTTACAAGCCACTTTTAAAAGTATAAAAGCTGATTGTATATCCTTTATTAACTTACTTACTTAACGGGGTTATTTTTAGGATTAATGAACAAATACATGAGCTAGTATTTGAAAAGCACTCAGTTCAGTGATAGGGCTTTTTTTTTGAGACAGGGTTTGTTCTCTCACGCTGGAGTGCAGCGGTCTGATCATAGCTCACTGCAGTCTCCACGTCACGGGCACAAGGTATATATGGGTGGGGCTGGGGGGGCTCCTCCAGCATAAGCAGTTTATTTTTTAAATCTTTTGTAGGAGCGGGAGGTCTCCAACTCCTGGCCACAAGCGATCCTCCTACCGACAGCTCCCAAAGTTCTGGGGTTACAGGCGTCAGCCACCGCGTCTGGCTCCGATTTGAACCCCTCATAGGAAGCAGAGCTACAGGGCTAGGCTTAAAAAGGAGAGGCAGGGAGCAGGCAACCTTTCATTGCAACCTTTCCGCATCCCTGGGAAGGAGGCACGGGTAGTTCTGCCAGGGTTGTACATGAGGAAACAAAGACTCAGCAAAAAAGCTAGAGATTCGAACGTGGGTCTCAGAACATCCCCTGGGAAACTGACCCCTTTACTCCGCGACACGCCGCCGCCTTCGGTCTGGTTGGGTCTGAGGGCACAGTCCCACACCCGGACTTTCTGTTCCACCTCTGAGCCGTGGCCCAGAGCTCCAGCAGCCACGCAACAGGAGGGCCGGCTAGAAGCCGGAGGCGGACAGCGATGAAAGGCTTCTAGGAGGAGCGCCTCCGCCTGTAGTCCTTCCCTGCAGGCGGCCTGAAAGAGGAACTTGGTAGGCACCCTTCTTCATGACACAAACACCATTTACGCACGCCCACTCTGCTCCGGGCACCAGGAACGCTATGAATCCACACTCGGCCCAGAATTCTGATGCAGGCCTACTACTCGCCGCCCGCAACCTATCCCAACCGCCACCTATCAGCGCAAGGCAGGAGGACCGGGTGGGAGGAGCTGAACTTCACCTTCCGGGGGCTCCCCTCCAAAGCCGCGCCCCTTGAAGGCTTTCGGGCTAAGCCGTAAAGTGGGGAGTATTCTTTGCGCCTTGACAGCCCGTCTCCATCTTTACGGCAGGCCGCATTCCACGCCTCTAATATGGCGTCCTCCATATAGGAAGTGGCCGTAGTTTCTACCCCGGGTGGCCGGGGCGTTCTGAGCTTGGGTTGCTCTACATCTATCCTGGGCTGCCGAAAGCAGCAATTGAGGGGATTTCTGGTCACAGTCCAGGAAGCCACCCTCCTCTGAGGGGCGAGGGTCGCCGCTTTCTTTTAGTTTCTGCAAGTTCCTCCTCTGTCCCGGGTTTGTTTCCCGAGCCACCTCCAGACACTCCCAGGTCCCTGACCCTGCCAGACTCAAACCATGAACCGTCGGCAGCTGCTGTTGTGCTTGCCCCGTTATCTAGAAGCCTCGGGTCCCCAGCGTCGCCGGTGGTGGTCCCAGTCCTTCGACACCATCTCCTCAATAGGTTCCTGGCGTGGTCAGTCCTCGAGGTCCCCAACCCACTGGAACCAGGTGGTGTCGGAGGCGGAGAAGATCGTGGGCTATCCTACGTCCTTCACGAGCCTCCGCTGCCTGCTGAGTGACGAACTCAGCAACATCGCTATGCAGGTGCGGAAGCTCTACGCTTTTATTTTTAAATTTATTTTTGTTGAGACAGTTACTGTGGCATCATAGCTCACAGCAACTTCAAACTCTTGGGTCAAGTGATTTTCTTGTCTCAGCCTCCCAAGTAGCTGGGACTACAGACTCCTGTCACAACACCCGGCTATTTTTTTTGTTGTTGTTTGTGTTTAGTAGGCCTGGCCTGGGTTTGAACCCACCAGCCCTGTGCATGTGGCTCGCGCCCCAACCACTGTGCTATGGGCGTCCCCTGTCTATGCATTTAAACGTATTATCATAGTTAATTTAAATTTTGTTTTAACATTTCATATTTGAGTTTGAGTTTGGAGATTGCTCTTTTTCAGATGGTATTTTTTCCTTTGTTCTGTATACATTGTAATTTTTATTGAGAGTCAGACATGTAGTAGATACTGAAGCATGCCCTTTTTCTTTTCTTCATCTAGGAGGCTCTTAGTGTGAAGGTTTGTGTCAAATTTTGTCAGTTGGGCTGGGATTGAGGCTTAGTGGTACCATAGATTATCTCTGTACATCAGAAACTTTAAACTCCATAGCAATACCTTCTTTTTGAGTCTCTGTTTTGGGTTTCCTCCTTTGCACTGCTCCCTAGAGAATGTCTGTTTTCTTCAACGTAACTGTGAGTATTTACCCTACTTTTACTTGATGCTTATTTTATTAACATATGACTGGAGCGAAAAAGAGGCAAATTCTCCAATGTTTTGATTAAAACTCAGACTTAAGCAGGCATTGTGAATCTGTCTTCTGGGTCTCTGTCACCAGTTTTCTCTCATCAGATTCTATGCCTCCTGTGTATTCCTGTTTCTCCCTTAAGGCTAAAGCTTTCTTTGTTTCTTAATTCCTTACCCAGCCACCACTGGCTTCTACTCCTGGGTGTCTCCACATTATGCTCTAAAGCTTTTATTCCTTAGGGTACATAAAGGAAATGGGCCTCTGGAGAATTTTGATCTGCACTTAACCTGTGCTTTATGACCTTCCCTATAAATTAAAAACTTTTTTCAATAAGAGCAATGCATCTGAGCAGATTTTCTCTTTAGCTGCTGCTTCTCTTCCCCAGATAGCCTTTTGTTGTGATCATCCGTGAGGCTACCAGTTGCTAAAAGCTAGAGGTGGGACCCTAATCCCTAGTTTGAAACCCTGAGTAGCTTTATATTCTCATGCTAGCCCACACTTGGTCTTTAGCAATTGGTTATAATATCTGGTATAATCTTCCTGTCTGCTTTTATATGTCCCAGTAATCAAATACTGAGATTCTGTTTTTCCCTGTAGGGTCCCACCTTTCTCTAGATTTCTTTATTTGTTCTGCAACTTCAGTTCTCTGATAGAGAATCAAAAAATTGTTAATTTGTAGTTTGTTAAGCCTTTTTCTTTTAAGGGAGTTAGATATAATTGTTTCTCCTTATATGTCTGAGCTTGCTGTGTTATTTTTGTTTCTTGCACAGTTCTTTTATTTATTTATTTTTTATTTTATTTTATTTTATTTTATTTTTATCCAGTGGTAAGACTTTTATTTATTTTTTATTCTGTCAGGATCATTGAGGATGCATAGAATAAGGTTACCCTGATTGCATTTGTTAGGTAAAGTCCCTCTTACAATTGTGTCCTGCCCCGAAGAGCTGTGCCATACACCATAACCTCCATCCCTCACGCTCCTCCCTTCTCCCTTTTCCCTCGTTCCTCCATCCCCCATCTTGAATTCATTTGAGTTTTTCTCTTATATGGGTATGTATTAGATTGTCTACTGGCTTCATAGTAGAATTGAGTACATTGGATTTTTTGCTTCTCCTTTCTTGTGATACTTTACCAATCTGTTACAACTCTATCAGTTGATACAAAAGATGTAAGGTCTCCATCTTTTTTATGGCTGAATAGTATTCCACGGTATACATATACCTTACCTTGTTAATCCATTCCCTGGGTTGGTTGGCATTTAAGTTGTTTACACATTTTGGCGATTGTAAATTGAGCTATAATAAAGGCTAGTGCAAATGTCCTTATGATAAAGGATTTTTTTTTTTATGGGTAGATGCCTAGTAGTGGGATTGCAGGATCAAATGGGAGGTCTAATTTTTTTTTTGAGACAGAGTCTCACTTTGTTGCCCTCAGTAGAGTGCCCTGGCGTCACAACTCACAGCAACCTCAAACTCTGGGGCTTAAGTAATTCTCTTGCCTCAGCCTCCCAAGTACCTGGGACTACATGCGGCTGGCATCCGCTGCAGCACCCGGCTATTTTTAGAGACGAGGTCTTGCTGTGGTTCAGGTTGGTCTCAACTCATGTGCTCACGCAGTCCACCTGCAGGCATGAGCCACCATGCCTGGCTTATCATTTTGAAATATTAAGACCACTGTAAGTCTTAAGAAAGACATAATAGGCCTATTTGGTGTGTTAAAACTGTATAGGAAATGCTGTCAAATATGAAATGGTGGTTAATTTTCTGTGGATTATGTTTGTATATATAAATGTATGTTCTAATATTGTAAAATATTGATATGTCTTAGCATTTGTTATCAGTAATAATTTTTGATTCATCTCAGTGTTTTTCTTAAACTGGCTGAGTCCAAAGTTAGTCCTTCAAGAACAGTAATGGAAAGGCTGACAGATTCTCTCGAATACACGTTTCTGATGGCTTTGGAGATTATATAATATCAGACTTAAGAAACTTATAAGACTTTAATTATAAAACTAAAATGTCCATGAGTATTGCTCACCTAACCTCAAACAGAACAGAAATTAATTACTTGGGACTGAGCTAATTTGTATGATTTTTTTTTTTGTTTTTTCGGTTTTTGGCTAGGGCTGGGTTTGAACCCACCACCTCTGGCATATGGGACCGGCGCCTTACTCCTTTGAGCCACAGGTGCCACCCTCTATGATATTTTTTATTTGAAGTTTTCCTTCTTTTTTTCTTTTTTGTTTTCCAGAAGTCAAGAAAACCTCTTTTCCATCTCTTGAACTATTTATAGCCAGCAGCAATATATGTATTTATAAACAAAATTTAAAACATTAATTTTTCTCCTTGATTTCTCCAGAATTTTTTTTTTTTTTTTTGAGACAGAGCCTCAAGCTGTCACCCAGGGTAGAGTGCTGTGGCATCACAGCTCACAGCAACCTCTAAGTCTCGGGCTCAAGCGATTCTCCTGCCTCTGCCTCCCAAGTAGCTGGGACTACAGGCACCCGCCACAACGTCCGGCTTTTTTTTTGGTTGCAGCCGTCATTGTTGTTTGGCGGGCCCAGGCTGGATTCGAACCTGCCAGCTCAGGTGTATGTGGCTGGCGCCTTAGCCACTTGAGCCACAGGCGCCGAGCCAGATTTCTCCAGAATTTGAAAACCATTTGTAAGTATTCTTAATTTCTGAAAATATAGTTATTTGCATAAGTTCAATAAGAATGGCTCAGTGGGTAGGGCGCTGGTCCCATACACGGAGGATGATGAGTTCAAACCTGGCCCTGGCCAAACTGTAACAAAAAAAAAAAAAAAAAAAGAGAATCTGTTTTCTTCTATAGGACACAATAAAATACGCTGGTTATTTTACAAAGGCTTTTACTGGAATGACATTTTCAGAGGTGTCCAGAGTGCATTAAGGAATTAAGGTTGACTTTATAAGCCCAATAAAAAGCACACTGGAAAATCTGGCCAGATACTTCATCAATAATCTCTCTTGATCTGTGATGAGTCAGGAATGTCCCTTTCTGGCTAGGCCCCTGTGGCTTAATGGGCTAAGGCGCCAGCCACGTACACCTGAGCTGGTGGGTTTGAATCCAGCCTGGGCCTGCCAAACAACAATGATGGCTGCAACCCAAAAATGGCTGGGCGTTGTGGCGGACACCTGTAGTCCCAGCTACTTGGGAGGCGGAGGCAAGAGACTCGCCTAAGCCCAGGAGTTGGAAGTTTCTGTGAGCTGTGATGCCACAGCACTCTATCCAGGATGACAGCTTGAGGCTCTGCCTCAAAAAAAAAAAAAGTCACTTTCTCTCAGGTCCAGGAATTCCCAAGTTGGTTGTGACCACAAGAGGAGAAATTTATCCAATGCATACAGGTATCTAATGACAGGCGAACCCTTGAGTTGTATAAGGCTGTCAAGTGTAACTTAATGTTCCTTATAAAAGGTTCCATCAAAGCCAATTTTAAAAGGAAGGAAAGTCTAGATGGCTAATGATTACTCTTTTTTTTTTTTAGAGTCTTGCTTTGTCGCCCTCTGTAGAGTGCTGTGGCGTCATAGCTCATAGCAACCTCCAACTCCTGGGCTTAGGTGATTCTCTTGCTTCAGCCCCTTGAGTAGCTGAGACCACAGGTGCCTGCCCCAGTGCCTGGCTATTTTTTGTGGCAGTTTGGCTAGGGCCAGGTTTGAACCCACCATCCTTGTTATAGGGGCTGGCGCCCTACCCACTGAGCCACAAGTGTTGCCCTACAGTAGTCAGATTTGCTCCAATTTGGTTGGTTGTTGTGCTTCTTAGTCCTGAGATAACATTAGATTTTTTTTTTTTTTTTTTGAGACAGAACCTCAAGCTGTCACCCTAGGTAGAGTGCTGTAGCATCACAGCTCACAGCAACTTCCAACTCCTGGGCTTAAGTGAGTCTCCTGCCTCTGCCTCCCAAGTAGCTGGGACTATGCTACTGCTATGTGCGCCTGCCACAGCACCCAGCTATTTTTTTTTTTGGTTGCAGCCATCATTGTTTGGTGGGCCTGGGCTGGATTAGAACCCGCCTGCTCAGGTGTATGTGGCTGGCGCCTTAGCCTCTTTAGGCACAGGCGCCGAACCAACATTAGGTTTTGATATGTAAAATCATTTAATTTTAAGTGGGTACTGAAAAAACAAAGTTGAAAGTATTTACCCCCCAAATGCATCTCTGACATACTTTGAGATGACTTTCCCAGCAATAACATGGCAAAAGCTTGCTGAGAATACTTGTCCCAGTCTACAGACTACATGCCAAAAGAAGTGTGATTAGAAATTTGTCTCTGACTGGGGAAGAAACTGAAAAAGCTTCAAGGTTCAACAAAGATTGCTCAACTCGATAGCCCAGGTACTCCTAGATAATCAGACAGTGCTGGATTTCCTATTGGTCACATCTAGATATCTCAGGAGCAACTGTAACGTGCATGAAAATTTCCCAGAAAGTTGTGTGGCTGCAACAGGGCCTCACAAGTGGCCCTACACCCAATTGATTTTCAGGAATATTCACTTGGATTGCCCAGAACCTCAGATCAGATCAGTTCTATAGGGACTCTTTTTCTATTTCTTTCTTTCTTTCTTTCTTTCTTTTTTTTTTTTTTGAGACAGAGTCTTATTATGTTGCCCTCAGTAGAGTGCTGTGGCATCACAGCTCACAGCAAACTCTTCCTCTTGGGCTTAAGTGATTCTCTTGCCTTGGCCTCCCAAGTAGCTGGGACTATAGGCGCCAGCCACAACACTCGACTGTTTTCTGGTTGTGGTTGTCATTGTTGTTTGGCAGGCCCGGGCTGGATTCCAACCCTCCAGCTCTGGTATATGTGGCTGGCGCCCTAGCCACTGGCTACAGGTGCCTAGCCATTTTTTTTTTTTTTTAGAGACAGAGTCTCACTTTATCGCCCTTGGTAGAGTGCCATGGCGTCACACAGCCCACAGCAACCTCCAGCTACTGGGCTTAGGCAATTCTCTTGCCTCAGCCTCCCGAGTAGCTGAGACTAGAGGCGCCCACCACAATGCCAGGCTATTTTTTTGTTGCAGTTCAGCCAGGGCTGGGTTTGAACCCGCCACCCTCGGTATATGGCGCTCTACTCTCTGAGCCACAGGCGCCGCCCACGCAGAGTCTTTTATTTTTTTATTTTTATTTTTGCAGTTTTGTCCGGGGGCTGGGCTTGAACTCACCATTTCCACCTTGAGCCACAGCTGCTGCCCCCCCCTTTTTTTTTTGAGACAGAGTCTCACTGTGTCACCTCGGTAGAGTGCAGTGATGTCACAGCTTACAGCAACCTCAAACTCTTGGTTTTAAGTGATTCTTTTGCCTTAGCCTCCCTGGTAGCTGGGACTATAGGCTCCCCCCACAACGCTAGGCTATTTTTTTGTTGTAGTTGTAATTGTTTAGCTGGCCCGGGCTGGGTTTGAACCCTCCAGCCTGGGTGTACGTGGCGGACGCCCTACCCACTGAGCTCAGGTGCCACCTTAGTTTTTTTTGTTTTTTTTTTTTGATGCCACCTTAGTTTTTTTTGAGACAGTCTCACTATGTGACCTTGGTAGAGTGCAGTGGCGTCACAACTCACAGCAACCTCAAACTTTCGGTTTTAAGTGATTCTTTTGCCTCAGCCTCCCAGTAGCTGGGACTACAGGTGCCTGCCACAATGCCCGGCTACTTTTTGTTGCAATTGTCATTGTTTTTGTAGCTGGCCAGGGCTGGATTCGAACCTGCAATATAGCTGGCGCCGTAACCACTGTGCTATGGGTGCCAAGCCAGTTTGCCTGCTTTTAAACGTATTTGTATTCGGACTCTTAATCTTTTAATTACTTAATTTATCTTAGGAGTTTACGTATATTTTATTTATCATTTTAAGTTAGTTATTATTGTGTTAACCATTTTTGTACCCTGTAAATTAGGTGTATATAACATACACTGGGGATGAAAGTGTAGTTTAGAGCCTCAAGCTGTCACCCAGGATAGAGTGCCGTGGCATCACAGCTCATAGCAACCTCCAATTCCTGGGCTCAAGCGAGTCTCTTGCCTCAGCCTCCCAAGTAGCTGGAACTACAGCCGCCCGCCACAACGCCCAGCCATTTTTTTGGTTGCAGCTGTCATTGTTGTTTGACGGGCCCGGGCTGGATTCGAACCTGCCAGCTCAGGTGTACATGGCTGGCGCCTTAGCCCGTTGAGCCATAGGCGTCGAGCCAGTACTGCTTTTAATCTAATAAATTCTACCAAGATAAACAAACCTAAGTAGTTTTATAAGACCTGTTACTTTAAACACTGTAACATCATTTCTAAATTGTAGCTGGGACTACAGGTGCCCCCCACAATGCCTGGGTATTTTTCTTTCTTTCTTTCTTTTTTTTTTTTTTTGAGACAGAGTCTCATTTTGTTGCCCTCCGTTGAGTGATATGGCATCGTCGCTCACAACAACCTCAAAATCTTGGGCTTAAGTGATTCTCTTGCCTCAACCTCCCGAGTAGCTGGGACTACAGGGTAGTCCATACCATAACGCCAGGGTATTTTTTTGTTGCTGTTATCTAGCAGGCCCAGGCCAGGCTCTAACCTGCCAGCCTTGTTGTATGTGCCTGGTGCCCTACTCATTGACCAACAGGCGCAGAGGCTTTTTTTCTTTTTTTTGAAGCAGAATCTCACTGTTTTGCTCTCTGTAGTGTACGGGGGCGTCACAGCTCACAGCAACCTCAAAGTCTTGGGTCAAGTGATTCTCTTGTCTCAGCCTCCCAGGTAGTTGGGACTACAGACACCCGCCCAAAGCCCAGCTATTTTTAGAGGTGGGGGGGCGTCTCACTTTCGCTCATTCTAGGCTTGAACTCCTGTCCTCGGGTAATCCACCAGCCTCGGCCTCCCAGAGTGCTAGGATTACAAGCAAGAACCACTGAGCCTGGCTTTAATTAGATAATTTCAAAATACCATAGCCCAAACAAAATTTATTGAAAATTATAGGGAATCAAAGTGTCTCTGGCCCCCTAAAATATACCCAAATTATAGGGAAAAAAAGCCACTGTTTCCATAAAGGTTTTGCTGAAAATTCACTAACACGAGGCAGGTTAATGAATAGGGGGAAAAAAAATCACAAACTTATATTGGGCACCTTCAGGATGAACGCTTAAATTGCCAAGGAAATTGTTCATTTTTATGCTTAGGTTCAACAAATTATGGGTAGTTGTGTAGACATGTTACTGGATTAATAGTAACCAGCTGGGTGGGGGAACCCAGCAAGACCTTTCTATTTAGATTTTGTTTGGTGTTTCTGAGTGTTCATTCCTTCTTTCTAGGAATGGGGCAGGGCTCTTTCTGGAATATGGGATTTACAGTTAAAAAAGAAGTATGCTGGATTATTACTTTATGGCCAGTTATTACGTAGAACAATTTTAGTTTTTATGGCTAGCTTTCAGAAAAAGGGGTTCTGGCTTTTGTGACCTACCTTGGGGAAGAGGGATTGTGATTTTAGGAAAGAATTGGAACAAGAGGCAGGAGGCGAAGGCAAGGTCAGAGAACTTTTTCTTCTGTGGCCTTCATTTTGAGGTGGTTTTCTGAGCAACGTGATTAGACAGTGTGTCATTATGTCGCTCTCAGTAGGGTGCTGTGGTGTCACAGCTCACAGCAACCTCCAACTCTTGGGCTTAAGCAATTCTCTTGCCTCAGCCTCCCAAGTAGCTGGGATTACAAACGCCCACCACAAAACCTGGCTATTTTTTTTTTTGTAGTTGTTATTATTGTTTTAGCTGGCCTGGGCCAGGTTCGAACCTGCCAGCCTCAGTGTATGTGGCTAGTGTCCTACCCACTGAACTACCGACCCTGACAAACTTGAGTATTTCTAAAGAGTAAGACTGGGGAGATTATAAAATTACTATACAAAATGAACAGTTTCGGGATGTTTTCTTAGGCTGAAACTTTGTTAAAGTAACAATGTATATATATCTGGGTAGCAAAATCAGGAGTAGAGGAGACCAAGGGAAAGCTAAAACTTCCAATTTAAGCTCTTATAACTACTACTTTCAGGACAGCTTTGAATCCCTGACAGTACTTACTGTTAATAGCAGATGAGAGATAGAGTGAGTTAGAATCATGTGTGTACCTTTAAACAGACATTGAAGTCAGTAGAAGAAACTATCTTCTCATAGGATTGAAAGACAAAAACTAAAATGATTTCATAAACATTTGACCATAAATTTGAGTTTGTATCCTATGTAATTGATGTTTCATTTTTTTTCTAATTGGCTGACATTTTTTGTTTAGGTACGTATACTTTTTCATCAATTAAGAACTTTTTTTTCCCCCTATTTGAGACAAGAGTCTTACTTTGTCACCCTCGGTAGAGTGCCATGGCATAATAGCTCCCGACAACCTCAAAATCCTGGGCTCCAGTGATTCTCTTGCATCATCTTCCCGAGTACCTGGGACTACAGGCGCTTGCTACAGCGCCTGGCTATTTTTACTGATGAGGTCTCACTCTGGCTAAGGCTGGTCTTGAACCCAAGAGCTAAGACAATCCACCGGCCTCCGCCTCCCAGAGTGCTAGGATTACAGGCATGAGCCACCTCCCCTGGCCAATCAGTTAAGAACCTTAAAGTTGGCTCGGTGCCCGTAACTCAGTGAATAGGGCACCAACCACATACACTGAGGCTGGTGGGTTTGAACCAGGCCCAGACTTGCTAAACAACAATGAGAACTGCAACCAAAAAATAGGTGGGTATTGTGACAGGAGCCTGTAGTCCCAGCTACTCAGGAGGCTGCGAGAGAATCGCTTAAGCCCAATAGTTTGAGGTTGCTGTGAGCTGTGATGTGAGAGCACTCTATTGAGGGCAACATAATGAGACTCTGCCTCTAAATAAATAAATAAATGAATAAGTAACCTTGAAGTTTTTTCATTTATTTAATTTTTTGAGACAGAGTCTCAAGCTGTCGCCCTGGATAGAGTACTGTGGCATCACTGTTCACAGCAACCTCAAACTCTTTTTTTTTTTTTTTGAGACAGAGCCTCAAGCTGTCACCCTGGATAGAGTGCTGTGACATCACAGCTCACAGCAACTTCCAATTCCTGGGCTCAAGCGAGTCTCTTGCCTCTGCCTCCCAAGTAGCTGGGACTACAGGC
>CAUYRH010142803.1:0-19424 GCA_963574655.1 Perodicticus potto | reverse complement strand
GCCTCCCAAGTAGCTGGGACTACAGGCGCCCGCCACAACGCCTGGCCATTTTTTGGTTGCAGCCGTCATTGTTGTTTGGCGGGCCCAGGCTGGATTCGAACCCGCCAGCTCAGGTGTACGTGGCTGGCGCCTTAGCCTGTTGAGCTACAGGCACTGAGCCTGTTCTTTTTTTTTTGAAACAAGGTCTTATTTTGTCAGCCAGGCTAGAGTGCTTTGATGCAGTGGCATCATAGAAGCTCACTGCAACCTTAAACTCCTGAGTGAAAGCGATCCTACTGCCTCAGCCTCCTGAGGAGCTGGGATTACCATGCTTGCCACTGTGCCCCACTAATTTTTCTAACTTTTGTAGAGATGGAGTCTCACTCTCACTTAGGCTTATCTCGAACTCCAGAGCTCAAGCAATTCTCCTGCCTTAGCCAGCCACTGTGCCTGGCCTACTCATTTTTTTGAATTGAGTTTTTTGTGTTTTTGTTGTTGAGTTGTGTTTTTATACTCTGTACTGGACCATTATCCAGTGTATGGTTTGGAAATATTTCTTCCCATTTTATGGGTTGTCTTTTTATTTCTTCGATAGTGTCCTTTGGCACATAAACATTTTTAATTTTGATGAAATGCAGTAAATATATTTTTTTATTATGTTTCTTGTGCATTTTGTGTCATATCTAAGAATCCATTATCAAATTCAGGGTTCAGATTTACCCCTATGTTTTCTTTGAACAGTTGTAGTTTTTGCTCTTTACACTTAGGTCTTTGCTCCAATTTGAGTTTTTGTAAATGGTGTGAGGTAAGAATCTGACTTCATTCTTTTGCATGTGGTTATCTACTTGTCCCAGCATCATTGAAGAGACTTCTTTCTCCATTGAATGATCTTGCACTCTTATCAAAAATCAGTTAACCTGGGCTGTGCCTATGGCTCAGTGAGTAGGGCACTGGCCCCATATGCCAGAGGTAGTGGGTTCAAACCCGGCCCCAGCCAAAATTTGCAAAAAAAAAAAAAAATCAGTTAACCAAATATGTATTTTTGTGGTCTCAATTCTATTCCATTGATCTATATATGTCTGACCTTATGCAAATACTACACTGTTATGAAGTGTAGTATTTGGAAGTATGTTCTTTAACTTTGTTTTTCTTTTTCTTTTTCTTTTTCTTTTTTTTTTGAGATAGAGTCTCACTATCTCACTCTCGGTAGAGTGCTGTGGTATCACAGCTCACAGTAACCTCAAACTCTGCTCACAGTAACCTCAAACTCTTGGGCTTCAGTGATTCTCTTGCCTCAGCCTCCCAAGTAGCTGGGACTACAGGTGCCTGCCACAACGCCTGGCTAATTTTTGTTGTTGTTGTTGTAGTTGTCATTGTTGTTTAGTAGGCACAGGCTGGGTTCAAACCCGCCGGCCCTGGTGTATGTGGCCGGTGCCCTAATCACTGGAATACGGACGCTGCACCTATTTTTGTTTTTTAAGATTGTTTTGAGTGGTGCCCGTAGCTCAGTGGTTAGGGTGCCGGCCACATACACCGAGGCTGGCATATTTGAACCCAGCCTGGGCCAAATAAAATCAACAATGACAACTGCAACAAAAAATAGCCAGGCATAAGGGCAGGAGCCTATAGTCTCAGCTACTTGGGAGGGTAAGGCAAGAGAATTGCTTAAGCCCAAGAGTTTGAGTTTGCTGTGAGCTGTGACGCCACAGCATTCTACCAAGGGCAACATAGACCCTGTTTCCAAAAAAAAAAGATTGTTTCATCTATTCTCAGTTCTTGTTTTTGCAGTTGGTTGGCCAGGGCTGGGTTTGAACCTGCCACCTCTGGCATATGGGTCTGGTGCCCCACTCCTTTGAGTCACAGGCGCTGCCTTTTTTTTTTTTTTTTGAGACAGAGCCTCAAGCTGTTGCCCTGGGGTAGAGGGCTGTGGCATCACAACTCACAGCAACCTCCAACTCCTGGGCTCAAGTGATTCTCCTGCCTCTGCCTCCCAAGTAGCTGGGACTACAGGGGCCCACCACTATGCCTGGCTATTTTTTTGTTTTTTGTTTTTGGTTGCAGCTATCATTGTTATTTGGTGGGCCCGGGCTGGATTTGAACCCGCCAACTCAGGTGTATGTGGGCTGGCGCCTTAGCCACTTGAGCCATAGGTGCCAAGCCTATTCTCAGTTCTTCACAATTCTTTATTTTAAGATCAAAATTTTCATTTTTGCAAAAGTAGTTAGGATTTTGATAAATATGGCATTAATCCTATATATTGCTTTGCAGGAGTGTTTCCATCTTAACAATATTAATCTTCCAATTCATTAACACAGAATGTCTTTTTATTAGTTAATTTTTTGAAAAAGAGTCTTGCTTAGTGGCCCAGGCTGGAGTGTGCTGGTATAATCATAGCTCACTCTAACTTCCAACTCCTGGGCGCAAGTGATCCTCCTTCCTCAGCCTTCTGAATCATTAGGACTACAGGAACACTCTGGCATGCTCAGCTAGTCTTTTTTTTTTTTTTATTTTTATTAGAGACAGGATCTTGCTGTGTTACCCAGGCTGGTCTCAAACTCTTGGCCTGAAGCAGTCCTCTCATCTTGGCCTCCCCAAGTGCTAAGCAGGTGTGAGCCACCTTGCCTGGGTCTTGTTCTTTATTTATATTTTTAATCTCTTTCATCAGTGTTTTGTAGTTTTCAGTGTACAAGTCTTGCACCTCCTTTGTTAAATTTATTCCTAGGTATTGTAGTCTTCTTGATGCTATTTCTTAATTTCCTTTTTGAATTATTCATTGCTAATATCTAGAACTACAACTAATTGTTTTGTGTTGATTTTGTCTTATATTAGCTAATATAGTTTTTAGCTTTTGGGGGATTCTTTAGGATTTTCTGTATACAATATAAGAACAATGGTCCCCATACTTTTTGGCGCCAGGGACTGGTTTCTTTTTTTTTTTGGAGGCAGAGTCTCACTTTATCACCCTCAGGGGCGTCGTAGCTCACAGCAAACTCAAACTCTTGGGCTCAAGCCATTCTCTTGCCTCAGCCTCCCGAGTAGCTGGGATTACAGGCACCCACCACAACGCCCAGCTATTTTTAGAGACGAGGTCTCGCTCTGGTTCAGGCTGGTCTTGAACCTGTGAGCTCAGGTAGTCCACCCACCTTTGCCTCCCTAGTGTTGGATTATAGGCATGAGCCACCATGCCTGGCTTTGGGACTGGTTTCATAGAAGACAATTTTTCCATAGACTGGGTAGGGGGATGATTTCAGGATGATTCAAAGTGCATTATATTTCCACCTCAGATCATCAAGTGTTAGAGTCTCCTAAAGAGTGTGCCACCTAGATCCCTCACACGCATGTGCAGTTTAGAGTAGAGTGCTCATTCCTCTGAGAATCTAATGTCATGACTTGTGTGAGAGGAGGTGGAGTTCAGGTGGTGATGGAAGTGATGGGGAGAAGCTGTAAATACAGATAAAGCTTTGCTGGCCTACTGCTCATCTGCTGTGTGGCCTGGTTCCTAATGAATTCTTAGAAATGGAATTACCTGGCTCGGCGTCTGTGGCTCAACGGGCTAAGGCGCCAGCCATGTACACCTGAGCTGGAGGGTTCGAATCCAGCCTAGACCCGCCAAACAACAATGATGGCTGCAACCAAAAAATGGCCGGGCGTTGTGGCGGGTGCCTGTAGTCCCAGCTACTTGGGAGGCGGAGGCATGAGACTCGCTTGAGCCCAGGAAGTGAAGGTTGCTGTGAGCTGTGATGCCACGGTACTCTATCCAGGGTGACAGCTTGAGGCTCTGTCTCAAAAAAAAAAAAAAAGAAATGGAATTATCTGATCAAAAGATATACACATTTTAATTATTGATGGAATTTGCCAGGTTGCCCTTACAAACATAATAGCTGTTATAGTTTATAGTCCATCCAAAGAGGTTTGAACTGTCCTGTTATCCATTGTTAAAGAGGACACAGGGAATCATCTGTATTTTTAATCTTTGTAAGTCTAATTAGGTAAAAATATCTGATTTATTAAGTATTTTTTTAGTTTTTAGTGAGGTCGAGCATGTTTTCATACTTTTGTTTCTTCTGTTACTTATTTGTTCATATCGTTGACTAGTTTTTTTTTTTTTTGTAGTTGTCATTGCTGTTTAGCAGGCCCTGGCAAGGTTCAAACCCACCAGCCCTGGTGTATGTGGTCAGTGCCCTAACTGCTGAGCTATGGGAGCCAAGCCCATTGACTAGTTTTTATATTTGACATTTCAGTTTTTATTATAGTAATACATACAGTTTTAAAAGTCAAATAGTTCTACAAGGCTTAAAAAGCCAAACACATCAGTGTTCTGACCAACCCTATCAATCACTGATTCTTCTGTGGCAATCACTTATAACTTTTTTAGTTCTCTGATTCTGATGCCTGGTAGTTTTTTATTTTCCCATAGAAGTTTGTCCTGTGGGAAAGACCTCTGTAATTTTTTCTTTTCTTTTCTTTTTTTTGTTTTTTTGAGACAGAGTACCACTATGTTGCCCTTGGTAGAGTGCCGTGGTGTCATAGCTCACAGCAACCTCAAACTCTTGGGCTTAAGCGATTCTCTTGCCTCAGCCTCCCAAATGGCTGGGACTACAGGCACCCACCATAATGCCTGGCTATTTTTTTGTTGTAGTTGTCATTATTGTTTAGTAGGCCGGGGCGGGGTTCGAGCCCACCACCTCTGGTGTATGTGGCCAGTGCCCTAACTACTGAGCTAAGGGGGCCGAGCCAAGACCTCTATATTTTTAAATAACATTTGTAGGCCAGGTGTAGTAGCTTATACTTGTAATGCCAGCACTTTGGGAGGCTAAGGTGAGTGGATTGCCTGAGGCTAGGGGTTTGTGACCAGCCTAAGCAACGCAGTGAGACTCTCTCTTTTTTTTTCCCCCCGAGATAGAGTCTCAAGCTATTGCCCTGGGTAGAGTGCTGTGGTGTCACTGCTCACAGCAACCTCAAACTCTTGAACTCAAGTGATCCTCTTGCCTTGGCCTCCCAAGTAGCTGGGACTACAGGCCCCTGCCACGACGCCCGGCTATTTTTTGGTTATAGTTGTTGTTGTTTGGCGGGTCTAGGCTGGATTTGAACCCGCCAGCTCCTGTGTACGTGGCTGGCACCTTAGCCACTTGAGCTATAGGTGCCAAGTCAATATCTTGACTATTTAGAGGAATTCCTACAAATCAACAAAAGACAGCAACTTCATTAGAAAAGGAGGCAAAATATATGATCAATTTGCCAAAGAGGAAGCCCAGAAGGCCATTAAGCATGAAAAGAGATGTGCAGAGTCATTAGTAACTAGAGAATGCTACACTAAAACAGTGAAATATTACTTTGCATCTACTAGGTTGGCAAGAACCAGAAAGGTGAATAGTGCCATATGTTGGTAAGGATGAGAGGCTGTAGGACTCTTTGTGTACTCTTTTGTGGGTATGAAGATTGGTGCAGGCATTATGGGTAGCAGCATGGCACTGCTCAGTCAAACAGAATATACATATGCCTTGTAACATATCCTAAGAGGACCATGTGAGAGAGTGTTTATTTAAATGTTAATTGTGATAGTTATTTGAGGAGTTGAAGGCAATCTGGATATCTGTCTCTGAAAGGGTATATATGTAAAATGAGGTAGATGCATATCATGAAATTTTTTTACAGTTAA
Source organism: Perodicticus potto (assembly GCA_963574655.1). Lineage (NCBI taxonomy): Eukaryota > Metazoa > Chordata > Mammalia > Primates > Lorisidae > Perodicticus > Perodicticus potto. Next base: position 13,786 of record CAUYRH010142803.1, on the reverse strand, counting down.
TAGCAACATATTAAGTATACCTATGGAAATTTGGGTGGATTTTAAAAGCATAGTACTGAGTAGAAATAGGAAGAAACAGAAAGATATATAACACAGTGTCAATTAATAAATTGAAAATACATACACAGAAAGTAATAGTTTGCAAGGTACAAACAAAAATATATGTATTAATACATTAGAGTGTCTATGGGGTGAGGAATAGTAATTAAAGAGAATCAGAACAATTCTTCAGAGAATATTGTCTAAAGGAGAGGCACTGGGATTATTGTTGAGTAGCAGAAACATGAACTGTTTGAGACTAGCTTTCAGAGCTTTCAAAATATTGCTGCTTTTGGCATGCTAAGACATGATGGAATTAATTGATAAGGCTCATTGTCCCTCAAACTGAAGGAAATACATTTTTGTTTTCCGCCAGTGCAGGTTGGTGGCCCAGCCTCTCAGTGGGCACCCATGACCACTGAGTGGAAAAACAGTAGCTCTGTTCTCCCTAGACCAAGGTTTCTCAATAAGGAACTATTGATACTTTGAGCCAGATAATTCTTGTTTTTTTAATGGGGCTGTTTTGTGCATTGCAGGATGTTTAACAGCTTCCATGGCCTCTACCCACTAGATGCTAGTAATACCCTTCCCCCAGTCATGGCAACCAAACATGTCTTCAGACATTGCCAAATGTTTCCTGGGGAACAAAATTTCCCCTGATGAGAAACGCTGTCCTAGACTCTAGGACCTAAAACAGCATAGATGTTGCCAGCTATGAGACTCTATGTGCAGTTACGCCAGTTCACTGAGAAACATCCAACTTTTCTCTGTAGCTTCAAGTTCAGCCTTAACATTAAAAAAAAAGAGAAATATAGTCTAAATTAACTGTTATGTAGAGCAAGAGATCCTTCTGTGTTTATATCTAAATTTTAGGTAACTGTTTTTTATATTCCAGCAATAACAATAATAATACTTTAAATTGCTTATAGTTTAAATTTGTTGATGATTTAAAAAAAATTATTCTCTCATCTGCTATCTCATTGAACTTCATAGCAGCTCTATAAGACAGTCAGGATAGGGATTTATCTCCATTTTTAGATTAGTAAACCAAAGTGCAGAATCCTGAAGTGATTTTCTGGGAGTACAAGACCATTAAATTGGAGTGCTGGACCTAAAACTAAAATCTGATTTGTGGTTAAGTGCTTTTCCATAGGTTTCTCTCAAAAGCATCAGGAAATTTATGTCAATTTCTGTCATAGTCCTTTCTGTTTTTAACTTCGCTAACATACCTTCTTTAATTACTTTTGCCCAGGTCCTTTCATTGGATCTCAGGTACTTTCATAAGCACCCCTTTACTTTCTACATTATCTTGCCTCCCCAGCCTTTCTAGGGCTTCCCCACATACTCAGTGAATGGTGGTGGGACAACTTGGGAGACAGATCCAGATTGGAAACCTAGCCCAGGTCAGATTTGCTTTTTAGCTTCTCTGTAGCTCAGTTTTTATCATCTATTTAGACAGTTTAATATTATTCTTTAGCTCCCTAAGGGATGTTAGGGGAAGGAGTAAGTTTATGCCTGGAAAAGTATCTATGCTATTTTTAAAGATCTCCAAGGAGAAGCTTTCATCATCTTTGCTACCAAATATAGAACCTGTTCAGACCTCTACCCTCCTGGAACAGATCAGTTACAAAATCTCCTACCTGGAAATCTCTGAAGTACTATAGCATTTTCGCAGACTAAGACATTCATTAAGAAGATTACTAGAATGTGGCTAGAGAATTCTGAGGGTAAGAAGTTGTAATCTACTTTCTGTGAGAAAGAAAAACTTTTATCCAAAAAAAAAAAAACAAGAAAGAAAGAAAGAAAGAAAAAGCTTTTATCCTCAGATACAATAAAAACTTTTAGCTGTGGAATATGAGGCATGACAATTAAGTTCACAAACTTGTGACCATGCACGTAACATTGGCAGTGCTTCTACAAACTGATAGGTTTCATAATCTTGATATATCAGTATCTCACAGCTGTGTTGGTGTCAACATGTGGCCATGTCTTGCAGAGTAGTGTTCATTATTATTGTGTATTTTTGTGTGTCATCATGAGAATATTGGAGCTTGAGTTAGAGCAACAAACGTTAAATTTCTTGTTAAACTTGGCAGGAGTGGAGGTGAAATCAGGGACATGTTAGTCCAAGTTTATGGGGATAATGCCATGAAGAAAATAGCAGTGTACGATGTACTAAACATTTTTCTGGGGCAGTGCCTGTGGCTCAGTGAGTGGGGCGCGGGCCCCATATACCGAGTGTGGTGGGATAGAACCCAGCCCTAGCCAAACTGCAACAACAACAACAAAAAATAGCCGGGCATTGTGGCGGGGACCTCCAGCTACTCAGGAGGCAGAGGCAAGAGAATCGCCCAAGAGCTGGAGGTTGCTGTGAGCTGTGACAACACAGCACTCAACCGAGGGCGACAACATGAGACAGTCTCTTAAAAAAAAACAAAAACATTTTTCTGAAGGGAGAGAAAGCCTCACTGATAAGAGAGGTTAGGATGGCCAGTAATGATTTGAACTGACAAAAATGTTGCAAAAATTCTTCCAATTGTGCATCAAAATCGCTGGCTGGTTGTGAGAACCATAGCAGATCAAGTAAACATTGACAGAGAAACAGGAAAGTCTTAACTGAAAATCTTGGCATGAGAAAAGTCAGTGCAAATGGTCCCGAAAGAGCTCACTGATCAACAGAGGCAAAGGAGAGTTGAAGTTTGCCAAGACCTTTTGAAGAGGCAAGATGATGTTTTGGCTGTGCTATCACTGGGGGTGAAACATAGGTAGTTTTACCACCAATACAACCCTGAAATAGTGTCAACGTGCACAATGGAAGTCAACCAATTCTCCACTACCAAAGAAGTTCTGAGTCTAAATCAAGAGTCAAAATGAAGTTGCTAACCCTTTTTGACATCAGAAGGATTATTCATTATGCATTTGTACCAATTGGACAGTTATCCAAGTTTACTATTTGGAAGTGCTGAAAAGCATTCGTGATAAAGTTAGACAAAAATGACCTGAACTTTTCATTAGCAACTCACTGTTCTTGCATCATGACAATGCCCCAGCTTTCACAGCACTGTGAGGGAGTTTTTAGCCAATAAATAAATAGTTATATTGGAATAACTTCCCAACCTTTTTTTGGGGGGGGGCCGGGGCCGGCGCCCTACTCCTTGAGTGACAGGCACTGCCCCTGACTTACCTTTTTATCTGGCCTCCAACAACTTTTTTTTTTACCTGAAAATAAAGGAAATATTGAAAGGAAGACATTTAGATAACATTCAGGACATCAGGGATAATATGATGACACCTCTGATGACCATTTCAGAAAGAATTTCAAAATTGCTTTAAAGGGTAGACTAGGTGGTGACGTCGGTCCATAACTTCTCAAATGGAGTACTTTGAAGGTAACTGTAGTGATATTCAGCAGAGAGGAACGTAGTACTTTTTCTTGGTTGAGCTAGCCAACTTAATTTTCAGACCTTGTATGGATTAGCCATCTCTGAGCTTTCCTACCTCTTTAAGGTCATTTCTCATCTCTGCCTCAAATACATACCTTTGTCCCCCTAGACCTACTAAATCATCAAGACAGAGATCAAAGGATGCTTCCTTCAGGAAGCTTTCCTTCATTTCTCCAATTTTAGTGAAGTTCCTCTTCTTGGTACTTACTTGGCCACTAGGGCTTACTTCATTACTTCACACTCATACTGAATTGTAGGTATTTGTTTCTCCTCTGTGGACTTAAGTTCCTAAGGAAAGTTAGTTTTTTTATCTCTGAATTCTCCAGTCCTTAGCATGATGTCAAATAAATGCTCAGTGTTTATTAAATGACTATTTGACTGACTCTTTTGCTTGGAGAGGAGACAACTTGGGAAGAGCATAGTTCTAGTTATTAAAAGAGTAGACATAAGAAACAGGGAGAAGGCTTGGTGCCTGTAGCTCAGCGGCTAGGGCACCAGCCACATACACCAGAGCTGGCGGGTTCGAACCTGGCCTGGACCTGCCAAACAACGACAACTACCGCAAAAAAATAGCTGAGCATTGTGGCAGGCACCTACCCGGGAAGTTAGGCAAAAAAATGGCCGGGCGTTGTGGTGGGCGCCTATAGTCCCAGCTACCTGGGAGGCTGAGGCAAGAGAATTGCTTAAGCCCCAAGAATTAGAGTTTGAGGTTGCTGTGAGCTGTGACGCCACAGCACTCTACCAAGGGTGAGTTTTGTGAGACTCTGTCTCAAAAAAAAAAAAAAAGAAAGAAAGAAAGAAAAGAAAAGAAACGGAGAAAATTTACTCTTTGCTTTCTCTGAAAGGTAAGACTTGGACCCAGAGAGGCAGGAGGGACACAAAGGCAAATTTTTCAGGTCAGCATCAAGGAAGAACGATCTTGCAAATATATTTTCCTTTTATTTCTTTTAGCAAATATATTATCAACCGCACGCCCTGTCTCATGTGGTGGGTGAGACAGGTGGGTGTGGTTATGGTAGGATGAAAACTCCTTCAACCAAGTTTCTGCCCTGTAGAATATTCCAGCAATGTGTAGGGTCTTACCAGTCATAGAAGCTACACTAAGTATGTCTCCCTGTTGGGCCTCTGTACAACTCTTCAGATAAGTGAAGGCAATGGCCATGCCTTCCTGTAGTCTTCTCCAGCCCCACATCCAGTAGTTTCAGCTGTTCCTTATGTGATTTTGTTTCCAGACCTTTCAATCCTGGCTGCTCTCTTAATGGCTGTGTTTACATGGGTCATTACAAAAGTTTTGAAATACACAAAAATCAAGAAATGTAAAATCTGCAGGGACAGAAGCAAATGAAGCCCTTCCAGCAACACTGATAAGCCGATCAAGTTGAAACTTGCATGGGTAAATCAGAAAGGATGCTCTCAACTGTGTTTCTTGGAAATAAAATAATGAACCAGTCTGTCTCAAAACTTTCCTGGTGACCTACATATTTGTCACTGTTTGTACAGTGTGGTCCCAAGGCCTGATTTCAGTGCCCCAGGGATACTTGGTCAGAGCAGAGAATAGTAGAGATGCTGCTTCTTTCATTCTGAGTGTATTCTTAGTTGAACAGTTTTGGGTATTTTTGGCTCTTTTGGCAACAGCACTGATGGCTTATAGCTATGAATCTCTTACTTTATTCTACTAGTTGGACTTGTAGTGTTCATTTCATCTGCAGCACTCGTTTTTTAGCTAAGTGTGACAGGTGATCCCTGACCCACAACATAGAGAGAAGCAAAGGTGGTAAGATGAGGATCCTAGAAGTAAAAAGTGCCACACATGTTTAGGCTAGGAAGGCAGCTAGCCTTCTCTGACATCTAGGGAAGGATGAATCTGACTGTTTTCATGAATTCTAGTTCCTCTTAGATAAAAGGGATCTTGTCTACCTTCACATGAATTAGAAGTGATTGTCAGGTGTTGATTCCATTTCTACCAACACACCTTCCAGTGATGGCCAGCTCTCAACTTAAAGGCAGCCTATCTAAATATAGACTAGTTCTTTTTTTTTTTTGAGACAGAGGCTCAAGCTGTCACCCTGGATAGAGTGCTGTGGCATCACAGCTCACAGCAACCTCCAATTCCTGGGCTCAAGCGAGTCTCCTGCCTCCGCCTCCCCGGTAGCTGGGACTATAGGTGCCCGCCACAACGCCCGGCCATTTTTTTGGTTGCAGCCATCCTTGTTGTTTGATGGGCCCGGGCTGGATTCGAGCCCGCCAGCTCAGGTGTACGTGGCTGACGCTTTAGCCTGTTGAGCCACAGGCGCCGAGCCAAAATATAGATTAGTTCTTAACTGTTAGCATCTGACATCATCATCTCAACTGTTTTAGGGCCTTGTGGAGAGATAAGAGAGACATTGTTATTCTTATCTGCCAGATCGGGGAGGCTGGAATGATCCCTGAATCAATGAGTCAGTTTCAGGCTAGTCTTTAACTTCATATTTTTAGATTCAGAGAAAAAAGGATGAATGGCTTTTGTGATCCCCTTTCACCTAGCCAAATCCAAGCCTCTTTTAGCCATCTAGAGTACTCCCTTTTTCAGGAAATTTTTCTGATAGCTCCTGTTCACACTTGTATATCTTTCCTCTCAACTGTCATGTCAGTACTTGATGTTTTGCATGGCTGTGTAATTCATGTGTGTTTTTTTTTTTTTTTCTTTTTTTCGTGAGACAGAGTCTCACTATGTCATCCTCGGTAGAGTGCCATGGTGTCACAGCTCACAGCAACCTCTAGCTTTGGGGCTTAAGTGATTCTCTTGCCTCAGCCTCCCAAGTAGCTGGGACTACAGGTGCCATCACAACACCTTGCTATTTTTTTGTTGTAGTTGTCATTGTTGTTTGGCAGTTGTGAGACTCCAGATTCGAATCTGCCAGCTGCAGTGTATGTAGCTGGCACTCTAGCCACTGAGTTATGGACACGGAGCCTAATTCATATGTTTATGTCTTGTAACTAAAGTCCTGGAAGAGACACTAGGGCCAGTGCCTTCCATTATTTCATGCATCCTGCACAAGTGTTTGAATAAGCTATTGAACCAAATGTGCCTACATAAGTATTGCCACAAGATGGCAACTGAGCCTCAGCCATTATTCTGAGAATCAAACATCAGCCATTTATTGTCATTAAAAATGCCTTCCTTAATGAAGAAGTTAAAACTTATTAACTAAGCAAAATGCAAGTAAATACTACAGTAGGAAATTCAAGAGCAAACCAAATAAAGAAATCAACCGGGTAGCCTACCCTTTTTTTACCTGGTAGACTATTCTGTTCACTTGTCCCTCTGCTCTTGTCCCTGGTTAAGCACTGGATTTTCACCCCAGCAGCTGCTGTCTAGGCCCTGAACAGAATCTAGCTTTTAAGGCTCCCTAATTGAAAGTTCATAGGTACCTGAAAATGGCCTCATATCTTTGGTTTGTGTTTTTAGATAATGTATTTTTCCTAGAAAGGATAAATTAAACATTATAAAGAAATTGCTATAATCCCACCACTTTTAGTATGTTGATTATTTTGGTCGCCACATTCTGGTCTTTTCTCACTTGTATGTGTGACTTGATTTGTTTTTGATCTTGTGAAGTCATAATAAGAGCTCTCATTTACTGAGCATTTATTATGACTGGTGCAGTATACTTGTTTTATGTACATTACTTCCATTTAATATAATGCTTGTATTTATTACATTACTTATAGTGTTCTCAGTGCTTTACATGCATTAATTCACTTCACCCAAACAACCTTATGAGAGCAGATACCGTTAACCCATTTTTATAGTTTAGAGAACTGAGGCTCATTAGGGTTAAGTGACTTACATAACGTAACACAGTAAATAGTTGTGTTGGGATTCATATTTAAATTTCTTTAATTCTAAAATCTCTGAATTTCTTCACTGTATCATTCCACTTTGTTCATTCTTTTTTTGTTTTTTGTATATTTTTGGAGACAGAGTCTTCTTACTCTGTCAACTTCAGTACAGTGCTGTGACATAGCTCACAGCAACCTCAAATTCTAGGGCACAAGCAATCCTCTTGCCTCAGCCTCACAAGTTGCTGGGACACCCAGCTATTTTTAGAAACAGGATCTCCCCCTGGCTCAGGCTGGTCTCGAACTTCTGAGCTCAGACAGTCCACCTGCCTCAGCCTCCCAGAGGGCTAGGATTACAGGTGTGAGCTACCACACCTGGCCTGTTCATTCTTTAATGATTTCTATTTGTATTTCTAGAGACGGTCTGATGGTTAATAGAATCTTAAAATAAGGGTTTGATTTAGATCTTTTTCCTGCTGCTAGACTAGTAGCTCTGGAGGATAAGGACTAGGGATCATGTTTATTTCTGTATTCCTCTTCCCATTAAATAGAAAAAAAAATACTTTATTGATAAATGAGGGAGTGAAGGAATGTTGCCTCCACTCTCCCAGGAACTCTGAGATACAGGGCTGGTTGACAGAACTTTAGCCTGTTAGAACGTGAAGGGATTTGAGAAATCAAGCCAAACCTTTCTTTCAAGAAGAAAGGGCCTCCTTAGGGTGACCTAGTGAGTTGGAGGCAGAACAGAACTAGAACTCAGGTCTGCTGGGTTTCCACTGGGCCATCTGGTTTCAAAGAGCCTAATCCTGTCCCTAAATACCTCTTTTTTCCTCTCTTTTCTCTCTTTTTCTCTTTCTCCTTGTATGCTTGCATATGTGTGCTTGTGCATTGTCCCTCTCTCTGTGTGACTTGAGTAGCTTTTTCACCCTAAAGTTTTTTTTTTTTTTTTTTTGAGACAGAGCCTCAAGCTATCACCCTGGATAGGGTGCTGTGGCATCACAGCTCACAGCAACCTCCAATTCCTGGGCTCAAGCGAGTCTCCTGCTTCTGCCTCCCAAGTAGCTGGGACTACAGGCGCCCACCACGACGCCTGGCCATTTTTTGATTGCAGCCGTCATTGTTGTTTGGCGGGCCCAGGCTGAATTCCCAGCTCAGGTGTACATGGCTGGCGCCTTAGCCCGCTGAGCCACAGGCGCCGAGCCCACCCTAAAGTTTTAACCCTGAAAGTTATAAAATGGGGGGAAGATTTTTTTTATCCCTTTTATACTGATGTGCATACTTTCTCCCGATTGTGTCTTTATCCAAGTCAACCAGGGTCTCTGTCCTAACATCACCCAAAATGTACAGAGTTATAGCTGATGTACAGAAAATTTACCGGGACCTCAGATTCCTCCTCAGAACATGCTATTGATGGCTGGTGGGGATTGGGAAAGGGGCCATTAGAGCAGGTTTGTTGTTTTTATGAAGCAGTCAGGGTTTTTGAAAAACTGGAAGGAGAGCGAGAATTTCTGTTCTTTCTCAGAGAGGACAGATGTGACCAGACTATGTGATTTAATTTCTCCTCTGGTCTATGGACCTATTTTGTAAAAAGCCCCATGTGCCTGTTAAAACAAGCAATGTGAAGACCAAGGACCCTCCAGACCTTCTATACATACCTAACCTCCTTCTCCTCTTCTAGTATCATTATTCAGGTTGCCTCATCCCCTAATTTAAATAAATCTGCATTTGTTTATTGTCATATCTTTTCCTGATCTCCCAATGTTGCCTAAAATAGCATTATTTGGGTAGCCATTTGTTAGACATCCTGGTGCTTCCACACTTCTTATGTAAGTCCAGACCATTTTAGAATCCCTCATTTAGAGGGTCAGTTGTGGGTTCCTATGCAGTAGCATTGGTTTTGAGACTTCATGTTGTGCTGGCTAGCAGCCAGCATTCTTGGGCACACAGATTGGGAACCTCTAAAGCAAAGTGGTTTTTCTTACTATTCTTAATTCTCCTTTCACTGTTTCACTTTTTTATCTATAAAATAACACTGAAAAACTAGGACTTTTTCTTGTTATACAGCAGTCTGTAAGAGAATAGTAGTTAAAGACATCTAAACACTAAAAAGAAGCTGTAGCCTGCACTTTCTATTATAGTAGCCCCCAGGTACATGTGGTTATTGACCATTTGAAATGAAATGTGGTCTGCTGTAAATATAAAATACTTAAAATTTCAAAGCCTTAATACAAAAAAAGTTAAATATTTCATAAATAATTTTGATTTGGGTATATATTGAAATGATTTGTATATATATAGGGTTAAATAAAATATATTATTAAAATTAGTGTCATCTGTTTCTTTTTACTTTTATAAAAGGTAGCAACTAGAAAGTTTTGGATTATATATGTGACTTGCATTGTATTTCAATTGGACAGCCCTGGTCCAGAAATCCCTGAATAAATACTTTTTTAGTTTTTCCTACTATGGACCATCAGTAAATTAGCTAGAGTTCTCTTCTCTTCTCCTCTCCTCTCCTCTCCTCCCCTCCCCCTACTCCCCTCCCCTCCCCTCCCCTCCTGTCTTTCTCATGTTTGATGGCATCAGGAGGAAAACCTCCATTAAGTGCTAATTATCTTTTTTTACACCATCTCCTTTCTAGTAAAAACAGATGATTGGGTAACAGACGACTGTTGATTACTCCAGAATTCTTAGAATTGTTTTATGCTTTTGAAACTCTTCAGCTAACAAGTCTGAGGTAAAACTCTGAAGGCGAGAAAAGTAAAATAGGCTCTCTTTCAAATAGAAGTGTGTCTCCCTCTTAAGGAGTGTTTCTCTATCTAGTTTTACTTTCTTCTTATTGGTTTATCCAAGTTCTCTGAGAACCTTTCATATGCCAGTTTCCTAGCATAGAAGAAACAAGAATGTGGCTTAGTCAACTGCCCTCAAGTAGCTTAGATTTAGGTATTCGAATCTAGTCTCATATTCTGGGTAAGCACTGTAAAGATAATGGAAAAGAAAATGCTTCTGAAGCACTAGAAAGTCATGACTAATTCTGTCAAAAGTAGACTGAAGATTTTATATGCCTTGGATGTGATATTATCAGGCAGAAAGGCAGGTGGGAAGGATGTTTTAGCCTAAGGAGGACAACTTGACTTAAAGGAATGGAGTGTGGTAGGTGGCCCTCAAAACATTGCTTTGGGGCTCCATTGCTTAGCTAAGGATGTTGGGTCCTATCGTGTTTGCAAAGGAGCTGTAGAGGGTTTGAAGCAAAGAATGACATATTATCCAAGAGATGGTTGAGTGAGGGAGGAAAGGGAAAAAAGAGTCAAGCATGGTCCCAGGTTTCTAACTTTGATCCAACATTGGAAATAAAGGAGAGGATCAAGCTAAAATAGAAAACGAGATGTGTTCTGGACTTGTGGATAGAGCTGAAGTGCTTGTGTTTGTGTTTCAGATGGTGACCCTCTTTCAGATGTGGGTTGTTCCCCTCTATTTCACAGTAAAGCTGCACTGGTGGAGGTTCCTAGTGATCTGGATCTTGTTCTCTGCTGTCACAGCCTTTGTCACCTTCCGAGCCACACGAAAACCTCTAATACAGACAACCCCAAGGTGAGAGTTTAGGTAGTGGGAAAGAGCCCAGGTTTTTTAAAGCTAATGGGTTGGAATGGATGGGAGGAGGATGGGTCTAAACTAAAAGCTAGCAGATGTTGTCTGCCAAAATTGCTCTAAAACAAGCTGATTGGGAGACCCACCTACCCTTGTCACAGATTTAAAAGCCCCAAATATTTCCCTACAGCTTACTTTATGGTTCATGTCAAGGTCTGTTTATATTACAAACAAACTGAGTAAATCCTGGTGATCATTGTGGTCTCATTTTAAAAGTTATTTTCTTCTGTGAACCCTCTTCTGATCCCCAAATTAGATTATCCATTATAGTTTCTCATAATGCACAATAATTTTCCTTCATAGAACTTACCATACTTTATAACTACATATTATTTTGGTTGCAGCCACCATTATTGTTTGGCGGGCCTGGGCTGGATTCGAATCTGCCAGCTCAGGTGTACATGGCTGGCGCCTTAACCCGTTGAAGCCTGACTACGTATTATTTTGAATATCTTATCTCTCCCACTAAACTATAACCATGAGATCAGGAACCACATCCATTTTGTTTGTTCTGTATATCCAGGCCCTGTCAGAGAGTCTGGCACATAGTATCTGACTCCATGAATTTTTGTTGAATGAATGAATTTCAGCAAATTTGTAATTTTCCAACAAACAATGCTTCTCAAGTCACAAAGCAGCTACTACCTAGATAATTCTTTGTATTTTATCCAAATTCATTTTTCATTTGATATTCCCAACCAGCTTGTGAAGTGATTTAATATCTATACTTGACAGAAAAAGAGAGATTTTCTCATTCATTCATTCAATAAGCACCTACTGTGTGCCAGGCCCTGTGCTGAGCCCTGGGGATACAGAGCTGGATAAGACATGGTCCCTGCCCTCAAGGAGTGCTCGGTTTAATGGAGGAGATGGACAAGAAAGCCCCTGTTGCAGTGCAGTTGGTAAGTGCTGTGATAGGGGTATGCACAGGTCGAGGACCTCAAAATTGTAACTCCCTGATCCAAAATCTTTTGAGTGGCAAATGCTTTTCTTCTGTACCTTTTATGTTCGACTTTACTTTAGTCTTTCTCTGGCCTTTTCTGAGTTTCATTGTACAAGGTGAAGTTGGTGATCCAGAAGCTCCTCTCTGGCTTTGGTAGTTTATTTTCTTATTTTTGTTTATCATTATTATTATTTATTTCAAATTTATATATATATATTTTTTTATTTTTATTTATTTATTTTTGAGACAGAGTCCCACTATGTCACCCTTGGTAGAGTGCCGTGGCATCACAGCTCACAGCAACCTCAAACTCCTGGGCTTAAGTGATTCTCTTGCCTCAGCCTCCCAAGTAGCTGGGACAATAGGCACCAACCACAACGCCTGGCTATTTTTTGTTGCAGTTTGACCATTGCTCTTTAGCAGGCCCTGGCCAGGTTCGAACCTGCCACTCTTGGTGTATGTGGCTGGTGCCCTACTCACTGAGCTACGGGCCCCAAGCCATAGCTGTGCTCTTTTTTAGGGATTTCTTTTTTTCCCTTGGTGGCAGACCAGAAAAAATACAAAGCACTAGTTCCTTTATAGATGGAGGTATTTCTGTAATTCAGGGAGCGAACAGGCCAGGCACAGTGGCTCACACCTGTAATCCTGGCACTGTGGGAGGCCAAGGTGGGTGGCTTGTTTGAACTTAAGGAGTTTGAGACCAGCCTGAACAGGAGTGAGACCCTATCTCTAAAAAATAGCCAGGCATTGTGGTGGGCACCTGTAGTCCCAGCAACGTGGGAGGCTGAGGCAAGAGGATCACTTGAGCCCAAGAGTTTGAGGTTGCTGTGAACTATGACACCATGACATTCTACCCAGGGCACAGAGTGACCCTCTGTCTCAAAACAACAAAAAAGAGAGTGAACAGGTTTGGGTGTTAACTGAAGTTGCCCAGTAAGTCTTGAGCCAAAAGCCTGATGTACCCACTGATGTAAGAATAGGGATTCTAGTAGTCCCCGAGGTCCAAGTCTCTCTGTCAGCTGTATTGCTTTTCTCTCCTTTCTCCAGGTTGGTTTATAAGTGGTTCCTGCTGATCTACAAAATCAGCTATGCTACTGGCATCGTTGGCTACATGGCTGTCATGTTTACCCTCTTTGGTCTTAACCTGTTATTCAAGTGAGTACACTTTGCTTTTGTTTTTGCTTGTGTTTGGGGAAGAGTAGCTGGTGATGTGTACCTTTCTTCCTGCTTCAAATCTTGGATATTTACAAGACGAACATGATACTCAGGACAGGAAACTTGGGTGCTATAGAGGAACAAGAGAGATTCTCCATTACTTGTGCTAGCAGAAAGCAAAGATTATCTGAATATATACAAAGTCAGAGCTCCAGAAAATCCAGAGTTCCAAATCAGTTGTATTTTCTAAGAATTTATATTCTAGTGGAAAATATAACAAAAGTAAACATAATAATTATTACCAATTACCCATAACCCCATTAATCTAACAAAACTATTTTCATGGTCCATGTATAGTATTTATTTGCAGCATCTACTCTACCAGAGTGACCTTATATTCAACTAGAAAGGAGTAAGGGTGGGGGCGGAGCAAGATGGCAGCCGAGTAACAGCTTCCTTGCGGCTGGGCACGAAACGTCATTAAGCCACACGCAATAAAGATGGTTCCAGTCCATGAACCCCTGTATCACTCTCCCTCCGGAGAAAGCCTAACTGCCCCCTTCTATCATCGCCCGACTCAGCAGGAAGCAGTTAGATCGAGTCTTCGCCCCTTTTCCCTAACAGCAGTTGGGGTTTCTACTTGGAGAGGGAGAATTGATGCAGGACATCTGGCACCCTAGCCAGCTCAGCAGAGCCGGCGGACCTGCCGCCTCCTCCTTGGTGGTGTTGGTGCTGC
>CAUYRH010142802.1:0-17485 GCA_963574655.1 Perodicticus potto | reverse complement strand
TACATTAATCAGGTGGATAAAAATATCTCCGATTGTATGGGAAGCCCGCACACTGTACTCCAAGCTTGAATCATTGTACACAGTTATGACTCAATAAAAAATAATTAAAAAAAAAAAAGATTTGGGCACTAGGTGATACAGAATTCTCAGGAAGTAAGAGTCTTATTTGAATAAAATGTAATTATCATTGATTTCGAACTTCCTTGACTTGGAAGCTTATACAGAACTGTGTGTTACAGACACATCAGCCACACAGAAAACAATGAAAGAGGTAAAAATCAGACCCATATGCAAACTCAGGACTAAAAATGGAGTGACTGTTCCACACACAACAGATGAGGTGTGGACTTTAAAGAAAAAAAAATGTGACTAAAGTGAAAAAGAAATGTTGCTCAGAGGTGCATTTTTTTTTCTTCTTTCTCTAAGTACCTGCATATAGAAAATTGATGCTAAGAGCAGCTGGAGCAAATTCTAATGGCTGAGAAATGATTTTAAAATAGAACATTGACAGTAGGGCACAACACTTTCTTGTAATTACTCATCTGCATGAAGATTTCAAAAATGTATTAGCCATAAAGGTAAGACTCCAGACAGACACCTGCCACTCAAAATGTTTAGGCTGTTTCAATTATGACGACTATTTTTTTTTTTTTTTTGGCAGTTTTTGGCCAGGGCTGGGTTTGAACCCGCCACCTCCGGCATATGGGGCCAGCGCCCTACTTCTTTGAGCCACAGGCGCTGCCCTATGATGACTATTATAAGCATATATGTGCACACACACACCCACAAAGTCCCCAAATGTGTTGATTTATTCTACTAATAGGTCTTTGCTTTAGGATTTAAGAGCCTGGAATAATGGCACAATCCATGAGGACAGAAAAATGTGTTCCTGAGATAGGTACTGCTCCTCAGTGCAAAAAATAGTTAACATAGCAAGCCTAATTGCTTGTCCTTAGAAAGGCCTATTTACAAAATTGACCCTTGGCAGGTACCTGGAAACTTGAATTTCAGGAGGGTTTTCACCATTTCTAGAACTGATAAGAACGGCTCATTGTGCCTGAACTATTTGTGCAAATAACATAGTTTATACTGAACACCCGCTTTCCTCTGGGAGTCAAATTTGGGGTACGTGCCAGGAAGAAGGCGCATATGTGGTCAGCCCCTAGTCAAAGTCCTGGTGCTGAGTCTTCAGTGACACGCATGTCGTCACTGCTCATGGCTGGAGGAATTAAGTGCATCCTGGGTGACTCCACTGGGAGCTTGTGCCTGGTTTCCTTCAGACTTCACCACCCCTTGTACTTTTTCCCTTTGCTGATTTTGCTTTGTGTCCTTTCACTGTAATAAATCTCAGCCGTGAGTTCACTTGCGGGCTAAGTCTGATAAGTTGTCCTAGTGAATCGTGGAACCTGGTGATGGTCTCAAAGACACTGAAATCCTTACTTGAAAATTATTCTTACTTAGTACTCTCAGGTTCTCTTCCAGTGTATCTTTGTCTTTGATGTGCTGCAAATATCCAGTCAGAGCCTGCTTTAAAAAAAACCCCAGCTCATTGTTACATACATAGTTCTATAAAACAAAATATAATTATTACATAGAAGTTGAAATTTTCCCCAAAATAAGTTATTCAGTTCTGGCTAAACTTAAAGTATTAGAATATTGTAACTGACTTAATGAAAAAGTCTGCAGGCCTTTGGAAATATTCTGTTTCAATATCAGGACTCCTGACTCATTTTCTTTTTCTTTTCTTTTCTTTTCTTTTTTTTTTTGAGACAGAGTCTCATTATGTTGCCCTCTGTAGAGTGCTGTGGCATCACAGCTCACAGCAACCTCCAACTCTTGGGCTTAAGTGATTCTCTTGCCTCAGCCTACCAAGTAGCTAGGACTATAGGCACCTGCCACAACACCTGGCTATTTTCTTTTGTGTTGTAGTTGTCATTGTTTGGCAGGCCCGGTGTATGTGGCTGGTGCCCTAACCACTGAGCTATGGGTGCCGAGCCCTGACTCACTTTCTAAAAAAGAGGAAGGCCTGAGATTTCTTTGTCTCTCTTTTCCATCTGGAAAATCCCTACTCACACTTCAAAATTCATTTCGAGTGTCACCTCCTCAGTGCAGCCTTCTAAACACTCCCAAGCTAAGTGGATCTTTTCTTTATCAGTTTGCACTTTGCATTTTGTGCTCACCTCTTCCGTCTACTGATCATGTTACATTAAGACCATTTATCTACATCTATGTCCATGTCCATATCCAGCTACATCTGTATCTATATCGAAATTGAACTTTGAGGTTCAGAACGCTGGCTAACCATCCACCAATTCCTGAATCATACCTTAGTATGTGACACAAAGCAGGTACCAGAAATGGTTGGTTACTGTGGGATGACGGGGGTGAGGAATCTTCCTCTACCCTCTTAGGGTCTCTGGCTGAGTCTGAGAACTAAACAGACAAAGAGACACAGACAGATTAAAAGGAGAAAATCATAGACATTTATTTAACATAATTTTTACATGACAAAGAAGCATTCATAAGGAAGCAAAGACCCAAAGAAATGGTTAAACCTAAGCATTTCTATACCATGTTTGATGAAGAGTAGAAATTTGTGGAAAAACATGATAGGACAATGGGATGTGAGCTAAAGGTAATAAACTGGAGGAGACTTAGCAAGACCTGTTCCTTCAGATTCCTCTCAGTGTCCCTTGCTCTTTGGAAATAAAGATGCTCCTGCTTCAGGGTTTGAGAAAGGAGGGAGAATAGAGAGTCCTTCTTGTACCTGCTATTTCTCCAATTGCTTCAGTTTCAAATATTCAAAATGTGAAGGTACCATAATCAGGGACAGTGTGTGCTTAACTCCACCATCACATAATGTTAAATGAATCACCAGGCATCCACCTAATTTGTGGATCAAATACATTTACGTTTGAGAGACATTTTATTAATTGGAGTGCTCTGAGATAAATTGAGTGATCTTGAAAATTTTTTGTAAAGTGTAAAGCAAAGCACTCTATTATTCTTGATGTTTATTAATTATCATCACTGTTTTTTATGTTGATTAATTTGAGTTCTCTGTAGATCCTAGGGTTGGTATTGTTATTATTGCTATATGAAAATACAAGTTCTGGGGCTGGGAGCAGTGGTTCATGCCTGTAATCCTAGCACCCTGGGAGGCCAAAGCAGGAGGATCTCTTGAGCTCAATAGTTGGAGAGCAGCCTGAGCAAGAATGAGACCCTGCCTCTACTAAAAATAGAAAAAAACTAGCTGAGTGTTGTGCCAGGCACCTGTAGCCCCAGGTACACAGGAGGCTGAGGCAGGAGGATTGCTGGAGCCCAGGAGTTTGAGGTTGCTGTGATCTATGATACCAGGGAACTCTACCAGCTATGACACCAGGGCACAGAGTGAGATTCTGTCAAAAGAAAGAAAGAAATGAAGAAAGAAAGAAGGAAGGAAGGAAAGAAGGGAAGGAGGGAGGGAGGGAAGGAAGGAAGTAAAGAAGGAAAGATAGGAAGGAAGGAAGGAAGGAAGGAAGGAAGGAAGGAAGGAAGGAAAGAAAGAAAGAAAGAAAGAAAGGCATCACTATTTAAACTCTTGCTGCATAGCCAGACAGTATCTCATTACACCATATTTCATCTTTTTAGAAATTGACCAAACATGATCACAGAGGAAGCAGTAAAGGGATAACAGTTGCACTACTTTAAAGCAAACCACATAACAAGAAAGCAATATCAGCCAATGGCTCTGGTCTCAGCAAGAACCTCCTACTTGGCAAATACAGTGGCCTTTTAGCCTTCAACTCTCACAATTTTGAAGCTGTTGCCTTCCTGTTTCTTGAGAGTCTCTCTTTCTCTGCTTTCCAGGACCTGCACTGTTATCCCCCTTCCAGTTCTTCTTCCCCTTCTCTCCTTTGTCGTCTGGCTTTCTTTCCACCTCCCTCTCCTTACATGTGTTCATTCATGGATAGAGATCCATGACCTTCTTTTCTTTGTATTTCCCCCCTTGGAAAATAAGGTAGTTAACAATTATTATGCATGTACTATTTAATTTAATCCTCCTCAAATTACATAGGTAGTACTACTATCCCCATTTAAAGATGAGGAAACTGAGGCACAGAGAGGTTAAGCAGGCAGTTCAAAATCACCTAGCACATAAGAGGAAAGACTGGGATTGAAATTCAGACAGCCTGGTTCCAGGGTCCAGGCTCTTAACTGCTTTATTATTCTTCCTAGAAGGCATCTACAAAGAAGGACTCTTTGGTTCAGGGTCTGGAAACCAATTAGGGGGGAATGTTGAGTCTGGAATAATTGAAGATTCGCTGGTTTCTTGTGGATGCCTCAAAGGGAATCTCAAAATCGTTTTGTCTAAAACAGAAACTTCTGTTTACTCTGAAGTTGTGAGGCCACAAACACTGACCTCAGACTAATTTTCCTTATGGCTTTTCTATCTCTATTATTAATGCTACCACTGATGCTATCCTCAGACACCAAATCTGAGTTATCTTTGGGTCTTTCTCCTTCATTTTCCACATTCAATCTGTTGCCTCGACATGAAGATTCTTTTTCATACTCACTTTAAATCCTTATTATTTCTCATCTATTCTATTGTATTGATTTCCCAATCTTTTCACCTACCTCATTTTACCTTCTCCTACCATTCTATAGATTAGATCTCTTTTGTTATAAAAAATGGTAATCTTTTATTACCCTCGACAACAGAGAAGACCCCAGCCTGAGGTCCGTGGAATTGAGTTGCCCCACTGTGGAGGACACAAGCTGTGGCGATGCCTAAAAGACCTTCCTCAGAGATTCCTTTAGTCCTGCCACCCTACAGGAGGCATTTCTGGCTGACAAATAATATCCTCACTCCTTAGCCTCACTTATAAGTTTCTCTTCAGTCTAGTGCCAACTCATCACATTCTCAGCCTCATTCCACCCCCAATTCTAGCCCAACTGTTCTGCCTGTCCATTCCTAAGGAAAAGTTTTGGACTTTTCCTTAGGTTTTTCCTTTTGTCTGGGATGTATTTTCCACCATCTCCACCTACTGGAAATCTATTCATCCTTTAAGGATTCTCTAATACCAACTGCCTTCATTTATCCAGTCATCCATCCATCTATTCATTCATTCTTTCTTTAATCCATCAAATATTTAATGCCAGACACTGCTCTAGGTTATCAGTGTAGTGACGTCCAAGACTTATCCTTGCCCTCCGGATACCCATAGTCCCATAGGAAAGAGAGATGGGTAATACAGAGTATGTCACAATTTACTCATGTACATGGTGCTAAAGGAAGAGAGAGGACAGATCAGATAAGTCTTCTAAAGAGGCCAGAAAAGGAGGGCTAATAACAGACATTTGGGCCTCATGGCTATATCAGTCCAAAGTACCTCTTAACTCCCCACTTGCCCTTGGTGTGACATAAATATCATAATCACTGTGCATTGTAAAGTGCCAGGCACCTTGTTATCTTCTGTGAAAAATATTTAAGGTATGGCTGAATACCTTTCTCCTAGATTGAGAGTTCTTGCAAAGCAGGGGCAGTGGGTCTTCTCCATTGTAGTCTGTAAGGTGTCCAACTAAGACTTCCTTCATTAGGTGCATCTGTTACTTTCCATTGATTGGAATCTAACTTTTTGGATGGGCACATCTGAATGTAGTAGAAAGCTTATTTCAGGATTTAAGAAATATTTGCATCACTTTTAAGGAGCTTATTAAATTCCAAAAAAAAAAAATCCAATTTAAAAGCCTTTTTTATTGAACCAAGAGCGAAAGTAATGAAAATCAATTTTGTGAAGTTAAAAAACAGACTCTTAATAATAATTGTTTTTGAACTCCCTAGTGCTTGACTCAATACATTTTGTTTCTTGGTAAAACTTTTCTGTCCTCTCGGGAACTCCCTAACCAGTCCCCAAGTTATACAATAATTGAAGTTGTTAACTACTCTGCCAAATGCAAATCATTTGCCTGGGAGTTTGAATCACTTTTAAAAGCTCACTAATATTTCTTGTGGAGAAGAAACAGTTCATGAATGGTTCAGAAAATTCCTACAGATTCACTTCAGTTTTTTTCCTCAAGTTAAATGAAACTATTATTAAATTTCATATATTTTATTAGATATAGAATATCTAGTCCAATTCTATTTTTATGAAATTATTTCAGGGCATCTAGATTGTCATGTTCTCTGTCTCCATCGTTGGATCTGTGGATGTTGGCTAGTTTCACATAGTGGGGCTCTGTGGGATTTGTAGCTTTCTTCTTTGTACTTTGATGTATTGCTTGATTTAAAAAAATGAAGAGCATTTCTCATTTTATAAAATCAATATGTCATTGCTTGATTTAAAAAATTTACTTTCTGTGTTTCAGATTTCAATTCAGACAATAAATGCCTTCTAATAGATGCTAAAATGCAACACTGACTAGGATGGGGTCTCTGCCTTTAAGGAGTTTTCAGCTCAGTTGGGGAGAAAAACACATATATGGACAAATCAAGTGTGCTGGCAGTATGCACAAGGGACAGTGGGAACAGAGGAGGAGTTCTCTTAGAAGAGACAACCCCAGCATGACAAGGAAGACAATTAGTAACTGACAGGAGGCTGGAGGCAGGAAAGACAGAGTAGAGAATGAACAAAGGCTTAAGCAGCGGTTCTCAAACTGTGGGTAGCGACCCCTCTGTAACAATGAAAATGCATCTCAGCATTAGGAAGGTTGAGAACCACTGGCTTAGAGGAAAAGGCAGTGTGCTTTGTGTGCTAGGCATAGTCGGTACGGAAAGATACTAGAGAGGTGTCCAAAAAACAGCTCCAGAAAGTTTTCCTCGCTATTTCAATCCACCTAAGCCACGCTAGGGTATTTAGTAGGAAATGCGGTGCCATAGAAGGGTTATACAAAAGAAAGCGACAATGGTCAGATTTGTAGTTTAGACAAATCACTCAGATGACGCCAGGTATGGAGGCAAGGCTGGCAAGACTAGATGCTGAGACCAGTTAGCCTTTTGCGACAATTTATAGATGAGATGATAAGGACTTGAACTAAAGCAGTTGAGGCCAAAGTAGAGAAATGAGTGGTGGGTTTGAAGCATACATAGTAGGTGGGATTACCATGCCTTGGTGTTTGGTTGCTGTGAAGGGTAAGAGGAAAACTCTAGGATCATCCTCAGGGAAAAGAGGGATAAGCTCTGTTTTGGTCTTTTGGGGTTACAGGTGTTTATGGAGCCTGCAGGGGAGGAAAAAATATGTTTTTCCCTAGACCCCCCTAGATTTTCTGGTTAGGGCTGACAAAAGACAGATTAAGAAAACATACAAATTAATTTAATGTAAGTTTGATGTGGCATGGGAGCCTTCTTAAGGAAATAAACACTTGAAGAAACAGTTAAAACTGAGCATTTCTATACCTAGTTTGATGAAGAGTAGAGAGTTGTGAAAAAACATGATAAGACAAGGGGGTGAAAGCTAAGGGTAGTAAAGTAGGGGACACTTAGCAAGGCCTGTTCCTTCAGATTCCTTTCTGTGTCCCGCCATCTTTGGAAAGAAAGATGCTTCTTCCTTTCCTCTTGGGAGGGTACCTCTCACATGAAGCAGAAGACCTGTTTAAGAAGGTCAAAGGGTCCAAGAGTCCTTTCTGAATCAGCTGTTTCTCAAATTTCTTCCACTTAAATTATTCAATATGTCAGGGAGCTATATTTTGGGGTAGCACGTTCTGAGCCCCATCAATTCTATTTTTTTTTTTTGAGACAGAGTCTCACTCTGTTGCCAGGCTGTATACAGAACTACGGCATCAGCCTAGATCACAGCAACCTCAAATTCCTGGGCTCCAGTGATCCTCCTGACTCAGCCTCCTAAGTAGCTGGGACTATTGGTACCCACCAGGATGCCTGGCCAGTTTTTCTACTTTTAGTAGAGATGGGTATCACTCCTGCTTAGGCTTGTCTCCAACTCCTGAGCTCAAGGAATTCTCCCACTTTGGCCTCCCATAGGGCTGAGATTACAGGCGTGAGCCAGTTCGCCCAGCCAGCCCCATCAATTCTAAAGTTCAGGGGAGAGTTCTGGGCTAAGACATAGATTAGGAAGTGTCCATGGTTAAATGAATAAAGTCAGGTAAAATCAATGAGAACATGAGAAGAGTTACGGATTGAGGACAAGAATCAGGTAGATTGAGAGAGGACCATGAAGGAGACAAAGAAATAGCATCCAGGAGCTTGAAAAGAGGTCCTGGAGAGGGCAATGCAATAGAAACTGGGGAGTCAGAGACTTTCTAGGAGGAACTAGTGGACCACAGTGTCAAATGCCTCAGGAAACTCCAGAAGGCAAAAGTGGGAAAATGTCCATTGGGTTCGACAATCAGAGGGTCATTTGTAACCTTTGCCAGAGCAGTTGCAGCACAGGCCCTGAGTGTCTATTCTGACCCTGACCTGTGTGAAAGCAGTTCTGTGGGTAAGGAGAGACATGATTTCCCACCTTTGGTCAGCCCAAATCAATCAGATTTGTTTGTATAATCATGTATATCTTAATAATGGGGTTATGTTCTGAATAATGAGTTATTAGGTGACTTTGTCACTGTGAGAACACCCTAAGGTGTACACAAGCCTAGATGGTACAGCCTACTACATACCCAGACCATATGGTGTAGCCTACTGCTCCCAGGCTACAAACCTGTCCAGCAAGTGACTGCAATGAATATTGTAGGCAACTGTAACACATTGCTAAGCATTTGTGCGTCTAAACATACCTACACATAGAAAAGATACAGTAAAAATGTTGTACAGAAGATGAAAAATGGTCCACCCATATAGGGCCTTTACTATGAATGGAGCTTGTAGGACTGGAAGTTGCTCTGGGTGAGTCAGTGGTGAGGGAATGTGAAGGCCTAGGACATTGCTATACACTGCTCTAGACCTTATAAACACTGTATACTTAGGGTACTCTAAATGTATTTAAAATTTTCTTTCTTCAATAATAGATTAGCCTTCACTTACTGCAACATTTTCCTTTTTAAACTTTTTCATTTTTCAAACTTTTTTACTCTTTTGTAATAATATTTACCATAGAACACAAACACATTATACAGCTATATAAAATTTCCTTCCTGGGGCGGTGCCTGTGGCTCAAAGGAGTACGGCGCCAGCCCCATATACCGGAAGTGGCGAGTTCAAACCCAGCCCTGGCCAAAAACTGCCAAAAAAAAGTTTCCTTCCTTCCTTCCTTTCTTCCTTCCTTCCTCCCTCCCTCCCTCCCTCCCTTCCTTCCTTCCTTCCTTCCTTCCTTCCTTCCTTCCTTCCTTCCCGACAGGGTCTTGTTCTGTCACCCAGGCTGGAGTGCAGTGACAAGATAAAAGTTCACAGCAGCTTTGAACTCTAAGGTTCAAACCATCCTCTTGCCTCAGCCTCCAAGTAGTTAAGCCTATTTTCCCCCTATTTTTTGTAGAGATAAAAGTCTCGCTATGTAGTCCAGGCTGATCTCAAACTTCTGGCCTCAAGTGATCCTTCAGCCTCAGCCTCCCAAAGTTCTGGGATTATAGGTATGAACTGTATTTCTTAGAAAGGGTTACGGCCTGCAATGTGGCCATTCTGACAGTCTGGGAAGCAGATCCCAAAAGGCAGACACTTCAAAAGAGGGGGAGAGCCGAATAGGGATTTAGTATACATATGCAACAGGTTACAGAAGGAGCTATGAATATTCACGAAGGCGGTCCTAATGTATGCATGTTGAATAAACATGCATGTTACATGTGACCCATTTTCATCTGTGGTTGACACTTAATATTTAAATGTGTACAATTAGGACTTCTATGTCAAAAGGTGAAGCAGGGCCATGGAGGCACTCAAATGGGCAGCCTCTGTAAACTGACCAGACCCTACCCATTGTCTGTAGTGTTCTTATCAGGAGAAAGTCACTGAAACCAGTCTCTTGTCCAATGTAAGCTGTAGTTACCTCTGGTGGAAACAGAGGGCAGGGGATCAGCATCTGGCGGTGAAGCTGCAAATTGTTTCAATATTGCTTATCTCCAGGCAAGTGATTGTTTAGTTGCCAGAGGAAAAGAAAAACCTTGTGGCAGTTAAAAGAGAGTTTATTCTTTAAGTGTAAGGATGTGTGACTTAACTCTTGCCTGGTATGGCCTTAGGTCCTGTTGATAATTGGTATCTTACTGCTACAAAGAATCTGTTCTGTCAGTCCTATGATTTCTATTTTAACATGACTGCTGGGCAGTTGTGTCTAAACCCCCAAAGAAGAAGGGGTAAAATGAGGCATGTCTGGCCTCCTGATTCTGTCTTTGGCCATGAGAGGGGTCTGTTTAATGATTGGGGGGTGCTCAGGATTTTATTTTTAGTTTACAGGTCCATGACTATCTCCATTGCTGGTAGATTGTTGACTGCCATTCACCGAGTGTAGCCCCTGAAGGATCCCAGCCTTGTTTGAGCACCAGGCCTCTCTCTGGCTCATGCAGGCTATAGACTTTAGTACTTTCCTGGTTATTGAGGGGGAGAAACAATCTCACCTGGGTTGGGGTTCACTACTCTGGTTCACAGAATCCTCTATATTTTTTGATCTTGGGAGGTTCCTTACTTTCCTCAAACTCAGTTATATATTTAAAAATTGGTTGCATTTTTTATCCAGGCTTTATACGTGTCTCCTAGTTGGGAGGGGTGGTTTAAAAGGATATCTATCTACTGTGTAATATTTCCAGAAATGGAAACACACATGGACATAGTTTTTCCTTAGCCCCACAGTTATCTTATTTTGTTGCTTTATCACCTTGCTTGAGCTCTTCTTTTTAACTTGTTTTTCTAGAGACAGAGTCTCACTATGTTGCTCAGGGTAGACTCAAACTCCTAGGCTCAAGAGATCCTCTGTCCTCAGCCTCCCACGTAGCTGGGATTACAGGCACATAGCACCATACCCAGCAAGATTTTCTTTTATTAAGTTCTTTTAATGCCTACAATACTCTTTGGGGATTTTTTTCCTATTCCTTGTCATGATGTATCATTTATTCAATGTGCTTCTAGGTTCAATTTGCTAGTATTTTGTTTAGGATTTTAACATTTACGCCAATAGTTTTTTTCTTATTCTCTTCTTCCTTCCTTTTCTCGTTCTCTCTTTCTTTTCCTCCATTCCTTCCCTTCTTTCTTTCTTGCATTCTTTTTGTCTGGTATCAGTATTAGAGTTATGCTAGTGAGCATTACATAAAGAGTTGGAAACAATATACTTGTAAGTTCTTTAACAAGGTAAGAGAGGACAGAGCAGGGAGGGAGGATGGGTAATTCACACCTACTAGGTATAGTGCACACTATCTGAGTGAAGGGCACACTTATAACTTTGACTCAATCTGTACAAAAATAATGTATGTAAACAAAACATGTGTATCTCCTAATATTCTTGGGAGGAAAAGCAAAAAAAAAAAAAAGTGAGAGAGAGAGAGAAAGAGAACATCTATTCCTTTACAAGTTAGGGGACATCTCCCATTAAACACCTTTGGACCTGGTAGGTTACTCCAGCAGGAGATCTTTTACATTTCTTCAATGGCTAGCATTTTACTCAGGTTTTCTATATTTTTTATTTTCAAAATTATTATATAATCAAAGGATACATAATTTTGATTAGACAGGAAGAACAAGCTCAAGAGAGCTATTGTACAACACGATGACTATAGTTAATAACTAAAGGTGGACACCCCTGGATTTTCTTTTTCTTTTCTTTTCTTTTGTTTTTTTTTTTTTGAGGCAAGAGTTTCACTCTTTTCTCTGGATA
Organism: Perodicticus potto; assembly: GCA_963574655.1. Lineage (NCBI taxonomy): Eukaryota > Metazoa > Chordata > Mammalia > Primates > Lorisidae > Perodicticus > Perodicticus potto. The sequence goes on along the minus strand of CAUYRH010142802.1, from coordinate 5,756 downwards.
AAGTGCAGTGGCATCAGCCTAGTTCACAGCAACCTCAAACTCCTGGGCTCAAGTAATCCTCCTGCCGCAGCCTCCTGAGTAGTTGGGACTATAGGCACCTACCATCACCCCCAGCTAATTTTTCTATTTTTAGTAGAGATGAGGTCTCCCTTTTGCTCAGGTTGGTCTTGAACTCCTGAACTCAAGCAATGCTATCGCTTCAGAATCTCAGAGTGCTGGGATTACAGCATAAGCCACTGAGTGCCTGGCCTCCCCTGGATATTTCAAAACATCATATTGTACATGATAAATATATATACTTTCGGCTCAGCGCCTGTGGCTCAACGGGCTAAGGCATCAGCCATGTACACCTGAATTGGCAGGTTCGAATCCAGCCTGGGCCCACCAAACAACAATAACGGCTGCAACCAAAAAATGGCCGGGCGTTGTGGCAGGCGCCTGTAGTCCCAGCTACTTGGGAGGCAGAGGCAGGAGACTCACTTGAGCCTAGGAGTTGGAGGTTGCTGTGAGCTGTGATGCCATGGTACTCTATCCAGGGTGACAGCTTGAGGCTCTGTCTCAAAAAAAAAAAAAAAAAATATATATATATATATATACATATATATTTATATACTTTCAATTTGTCAATTAAATAATAATTTAAAAATTTAAAAGCCATTGAATTGTACACTTTAAATGGGTGAATTATTTAGTATGTGAATTATATATCTCAATAGAGATGTCCAATAAGTTATCACATGGTAATGTTGATTGGTTTTTCTTTTTTCTTCTTCTTCTTTTTTTTTTTTTTTTTTTGTTGAGACAAGGTCTCATTTGTCACCTGGGCTAGAGTAGAGTGGTGTCATCATAGCTCATTGCAACCTTGAATTCCTGGGCTCAAAAGATCCTCCTGCCTTAGCCTCCTGGGTAACCGGGACTATAGGCACATGCCACCAAACCTGGCTAATTTTTCTATTTTTTGCAGTCAAGTGGTCTCATTCTTGCTCAGGTGGGTCTCAAATTCCTGGCCTGAAGTGCTCCAGCTTCCCAAAAGTGCTAGGATTACAGGAATGAGCCACTGCACCCGACCTTGTTTTTTTCTTTTTATGTATAGTTCTATGAATTTTAATACATGTAGATTTGTGTTACCCTTGCCACAACTGTCATGCAATCTGCATACATAACAGTCATGGTTTCCCCCAAACTTTCTCGTGCTTCCGCCAACTCTAACTCCAGGCAGCCATAGATGTTTTCTCCATTACTATAGTGTGTTTTTCCAAGAATGTCGTAGAAATGGAGTAACACAACATGGACCCTTAAATTGAGCTTCCTTCACTTAGCAAAATTCATTTGAGATTTATCCATGATGTTGTTCGTATTGGGAGTTCATTTTTATAGTTGATTAATATTCAGTTTTATGGATGTATTATATAACAGTTCGTTTATCCATTCACTAATTAAAGGACATTTGTGTTGTTTTCAGTTTTTGACAATTACAGATAAAGCTGTTATCAATGTACGTGCATAGGTTTTTGAGTGTGCACAAGTTTTTGAACACATAGGTTTTCATTTCCCTAGGGTAAATACCTAGGAGTGAGATATCTGGGTCAGAGGATAAATATATGCTTTCCTTTCTAAGACCATTTTCCAGAGCTCCTATATCATTTTGCTCCCACCAGCAGTGTAGATTTCTAGCCTCACTCATTTTTGTTCGCTTGGCTTGTCTTTCGTTTCTCTGTAATGTTGATGACGCCTTGTTGCTGCATGTATCTGATAATTTTTCACTGTGAGCTTTTGTGGTTGAAATTTACTTTGACTTATTTGGACTGTGATCTCTTGTATGCTCTGTAACTCAGGATTAATGTTTTTAAACCATTTTTGAAACTCCTTAGTCATAACAACTTTGCGGCTTGCTTTTTCCTTGTTCTCTTTAGTTCCTTTTTCTGGAGTTCTATTAAGTGTTTGCTGTATCCACTCATGTTTCTCTACATGCCTCTGTATTTCTCAATCATATTTTCCAGGTATTAATCTCTTTGTGTTGCATCTTGGGACATTTGCTGAGATATGTCTTCCAAGTCACTAATTCTTTGTTCAAATACATCTAATTCTCTAAATTTTCAATTAAGATTTTAATTTTAATGATTTCATTTGTCATTTCTAAAAGCTGTGTTTCAAATATTCTCATCATTTTTAGTGATATTGTCCTTTTCTCAAATAGTTATTTCTTTATTTAAAAAAATGTTTTAATATATTTATTTTATAGTCTTTGTTTCTGATGAGGTTTTCAGATCTGCTCTATTTCTTTGATTTTTTACTTCTATGGTTCTCCCACTTAGAAAAGGAAAGCAAAAAGGAAAGAAAGAAAGGAAGGGAGGGAGGGAGGGCGGGAAGGCACCTCTACTTAGAAGGAAAAATAGTAACAAATAAAATGATCCTTGATTTGGTAAGTGGGAGGCAAGGAAGATAATCAGCTTGCCAGCTTTTTCCCTACAATTTTCTCTAACAGAGCTGCCAGGCAGCATAGGTGAAATAGTTTTTCTAATTACATTTATCAAACCCTGTTATTTTTGTTCTGGTTTGTTTTTGCTTTTCAAATTATGCCAAAATTTCTGGAGCACAGGAAATGGAAAACTTTTATTAAAACTGTATTTCATAGCCTTCACCTCACTCACTTATTTATTATGTTAAGACATTTATACTCTACCCTTAATCGTTTTGACATGTACCCTTGCACTGTGCACAAAAATGTTAACCAGTTTGATGTAAGCATTCCAAATTGTATATAAAATCAGCACATTATACCCCATAAATGCATTAATGTACATAGTTATGAATTAGTAAAAAATAAGATAAAAAAACTGTATTTCACATAATATTCTTTGAGTACTTTTAGTGTGGAGAACTTTTTAAAAAATCTCAGTAAAGAAAAGCATTTCTTTATAGCTTTAACACATATGTTTACATGCCTAAATACTATTCTCTCAGTCTCTGTTCTTCCCATTTTTAATACAAAATTTAAAATAAAGCAGCATTTTTTGAGTGTTTATTAGTTGCCTGGTACAATGCTAACTGCTTTACAAATATAACCCTCATGACCATCTATGGATGAAAAAAGAGACCTCAGAGAGGTAAAGTGGCTTTCCCAAGATTACTCAGTTTGTAAATAGCAGAGCTGGGATTTGAACACATACTTTTCTTTCTCTAAATCTTGTCCTTTCTATCAAGTCATTTGAATTTGGTAAGAAATGGCAGTAGTAAAAGGAGCTGTTTTCTTCTGATTTGGAAAAAAAAAAAAGGAGCTGTTTTCCAAGGTATTCTTCAGTTTTCTGCTTTGCATCTTTCCTAATCTCTCATCAGTGTACTTATTTTCAGTTTTAACAGTCAGCTGCATGTACCTTACTCCTAAATATTCTGTCTTCAGTTCTAATATCTCCTTTAAACACCCCTGAGCACTAATATAAAAATGTGGAACTGGATGTTGCCTAATGGGTAGGAAGAGGCAATTGTACAATAGTAAGGTGTGAAGGCCTTGGATCTGGACTGCCAAGGTTTAAATCCTGCTTCTATCACTTGTCCACTGAGTAACTTGGGCAAGTTGTTCAAATCTCTGTGGCTCAATTCTCACTTATAAAAAGAGAATGAGATAAATTTGCTATTACATTTCAAACATATAGTTTCTAAACCTGATCTCTTCAACGTCTCCCTAAAAGCACAGCATCACTCTGTATATCCCTGCCCTTCTCTCCATTAAATTGGGCTCTTTCTTATTTCATTAGCTCCTACAGCCCTTTCAAGAAATGTTTTGAACCGTCTCTTTCTTTTCAATTCCTCAGCCACCACACTTTACTTCACTTGTGGATAGCTTTCTTTTTTCCCAAGATGGGTCTCATTCTGTTGCCCAGTCTAGAGTGCAGTGGTGTCGTCATAGTTCACAGCAGCCTCAAACTCCAGGGTTCAAGCCATCCTCCTGCCTCAGCCTCCTGAGTAGTTGGGACTACAGGAGTGCATCACTACATCTGGCTAATTTTTCTATTTTTAGTAGAGACAGGGTCTTGTTCTTGCTCTGGCTGGTCTCAGACTTCTGGCCTCTAGCAATCCTCCTGCCTTGACCTCCCAAAGTGTTATGATTACTGGTGTGAGCCAGGCACCTGGCCAGGTATGGATTTCTTTAAGAGACTTTTTTTGTTTTTTGGTTCCATTTTCAGACTTTTTATCTTTCAATTCAACTAGTCTCTTTTCCGTTTGAAACTGTTTACTGAAACTCCATAGTGAAATTCTATACATTTTGTTGTAAAAGATAGACACAAACTTCAGGGTAGTGTTATTTGGCGAGACAGAGGACATGGGATCAAGGAGAAACACAGGGAGGGAATTAATGGTATTTATAATATTTTATTTCTTTTTGAAGCAAATACGGCAAATATTAAGATGTGTTAAGTTTGCATCGCAAGTACATGAGCGATTGTTTTATTCTTTGTACTTTTTTGAAATAGGACATAGTTTTAAAAATAAAATACACCATGTATATGCTCAAGATAAATCACTTTTATGATGCCTGGCTTCAGAATTCATTTAATTCCATCAATTATTCTAAATTGGAAGTTGCAAAGTGGAGGCTGTGTGCTGAATCCAAGCTCCAAATGTAATTGTTTTTTGTAGCCTATGATTAAACAAATGGATCAGAAAACACCAAAAAATTTACCTTAAAATTTGTATCTCTGAATTCCTCTTAAAAATTAAAACCACTGGCAACACTGTATTTCCATGTGGTAATAACCAATTAGATATGAGTAAGTGGTAGCTGCTTGTTTGTTTTTTGACTGTTTATGACTAAAAATATTAAATATTTTCAAAGATAGAGAGAAAAGCATAATGAGCCTCCAGATACCTAGCTTTGAAATTCAGCTCATGGTCAATTGTTGTTTTTTTTTAATTGACAAATAAAAATTATGCATATTTATCAAGTACAACATAATATTTTAAAATATGTATACACTGTTGTATAGCTAAATCTAACTAATTAACATATGCATTACCTCACATACCCATTTCTTGTGGCGACAACCCTTAACATCTACTCTGTCAGCAATTTTCAAGAATACAACATATCGGGCAGCACCTGTGGCTCAGCGAGTAGGGCGCCGGCCCCATATACCGAGGGTGGAGGGTTCAAACCCAGCCCTGGCGAACTGCATCAATAGCCAGACGTTGTGGCGGGCGCCAGCTACTCGGGAGGCTGAGGCAGGAGAGTCGCCTAAGCCCAGGAGCTGGAGGTTGCTGTGAGCTGTGTGATGCCACGCCATGCTGCTGAGGGCAATAAAGTTAGACTCTGTATCTAAAAAAAAAAAAAAAAAAAAAAAGAATACAACATATTGTTATTAACTATAGTCACCATGTTCTGCGCTAGATCTTTTGAACTTATTCTTCCTATCTAACTGAAAATTTTATATCCTTTGATCAACATCTCCCCAACCTTTCTTCCCTCCATAGTAATCACCATTCTACTCTCTGTTTCTGTGAGTTCAACATTTCTAGATTGCACATGAGTGAGATCATGCAATATTTGTTTTTCTGTGCCTGCCTTGTTTCACTTACCATAATGTCTTGGTGAATGGCAGGGATACGGTCTCCTTCTTTTGCATGTGAATATCCTATTCTCCTCACTCCACTTATTGAAAAAACTGTGCTTTCCACCACTGATTCGTTGGCATCTTTATCAAAAGTCAATTGACTGCAAATGTAAGAGTTTATTTCTGGGCTCTGAATTCTATTCTATT
>CAUYRH010142801.1:0-91971 GCA_963574655.1 Perodicticus potto | reverse complement strand
CTTGTAAATCATGTTCTCATTATCATTTTGTTCCAAAAATTTGGTAATTTCCCTCTGAATTTCGTCTATGACCCAGCTATTGTCCAGTATAAGGTTATTTAGTTTTCATGTTTTTGTTTGAGTATGCAGATTCTTGGTGTTATGGAGTTCAACTTTCATTCCATGATGGTCTGAGAAGTTGCAAGGAATAATTTTTCTTCTTTTAAATATGGTGACTTTAGACTTGTGACCTAAGATGTGATCAATTTTGGAGGATGTCTTATTGGCTAATGAAAAGAATGTGTATTTAGTTTTGTTAAGATGAAATGTTCTATAGATGTCTGTTAAATCCAACTGTTGAATGGTTAAATTTAAATCTAAAATGTCTTTGCTTATCTTCTTTTTGGAGGATCTGTCCAACAGTGCCAAAGGAGTGTTAAAATTTCTAACTGTTATGGTGCTGGAGGAAATTAAGTTGCTCATGTCTGTTAGAGTCTCTCTTATAAATTGAGGTGCATTCTGGTTGGGTGCATAAATGTTAGTAATTGAAATCTCATCGTGTTGAGGGTTACCCTTATAAATATGATGTGACCATCCTTATCTTTCCTTACTTTTGTTGGTTTAAAGCCTATTGTATCTTTAAATAAAATTGCAACACCTGCTTTTCTTCTGATTTCCATTTGCCTGAAATATCTTCAACCTGAGTCTATATTTCTCTTTTAAGGTAGGATGAGATTCTTGTATGTAACAGATATCTGGCCTGAGTTTTTTTATCCAGTCAGCCAACCTGTGCCTCTTTAGAGGACAATTTAAGCCATTCATATTAATTTATAATATTGATAAGCCTGGTAGTATTTTGAATATTGCATTTTTCAAAAGTCCAGTGGACATTTTTAATCCTTTTTCCACCTTGGAAATTGGAATTTGATCAAAAGTTTCTGAGTGAGTTCACTTTTGTGGTGGAGGATTGCTCTGGTCATTATGAAGGATAGGTCTGAGAATATCTTGGAGAACTTGTTTAGTTATGGCAAATTTCAATACTTGAATGTCATTAAAGTATTTAATTGCTCCATCATAAATGAAACTCAGTTTCACTGGACACAGGATCCTGTGTTGAAAGTTATTTTGTTTTAGGGGATTAAAACTCAATGACCACCATCTTCTAGCTTGAAAGTTTAAAAAAAATGGTAAATAAAATTGAAGAGGTTGGTGCTAATTAAATTCTGAAAATATGATATATTTGTCATAACTTAAATAAACAAGAGACATTTTTATCCTCATTTACTACAAAAGGCCTGCCATCCAAATAAATAATAGATGACAATGATGTACCACTTTCAAGTGCCTTTTCTCATATTTGAAAGATTAGGGTCATCACTAGTCATAAATGTACAAATATGCCTATGAAGAGAAAGACAAATATTAAGATTACAAATTGAGAAAATTAAAACTCTGTATTAAGGGAAATAAAACACTGGAGTCTTCTTTTCCCCTCAGATAAAGTAATTGTGAAATATGACAATTGGAGCAGGATATAATGTGCAATTAGCCAATAACAAGAAAACAGCTAATTCTAGGGGGATAAATCTAGACAAGTAAACTTAGGACTTCAGACAAAACAATTAATTATAAGGAATTAGTTAGAGGCTAAAAGTATTCTTTTAAATAATATGCTTTTCATGAAAAATTAACATACCACAAAGATAAGAGTTTTTATTTTTTTTCTTAAAGCAAACATTCTACTGAAAAATAATCAGAAAATAAGAACCAGGAAGCCTAGTAACAAGAATATCAAAGGGATAAGGTTAAAGGAGTTTCCAGCACAGGCTTACAGGCAAATATGTCTGTTTTGTATTTCTCTATTATTGGTAGCAGTTTCTGTTAGGCCATGATTAAAACTCCAACAGAATGCTTATGATTCCCTTCACTGGTTTGGTATTTATTTCAGGAAAGTCTTTGTTTTGTGTAACCTTCATTATCCTTTGTTAAACACTGCCACTAAATAAATTTTCCTTATTTTTTCCTGCTTGCTTAATCCCTATGTTTCCACAGAGATAAATCTCCTATAATTAGCCTGAACATTGGAAAATTGTGTTGCCTGGCACACATGAAATGAAGTTTTATGCCATGCCAGAGAAAGTTACAACCTGTTGTGGGAACAGAAGTGCTTTATTGGGAGTTCCTTGCCCATAGCTATACACAAAATGAAAAGAGAACAGAAGAAATTACTCAACTCTAGAATTTTTTGCAGCAAAAATAGGTGGTAGAATATTTTATTTTCATTCATTTTTCCTTGATATCTTACATCTAAAAATATTATTTTGGCTATCCTGGAATTATGCCAGCAAAACTCATTTTAAATAGTTTTGAAAATAATTTGTTAATATACACAATTTAGCTATGTCTGCTTTGAGTCTAGCACAAAGCCTGGCACTTATGGATAATTGTTTTATGAAAAAGGAAAAATAATGGTATCAACTCTTTGAATGCATTAAGTAATAATACTTGTTCTCTTGCCTTCTTGTCCAAAATCACAACAGTGTATTTTTTCATTAACACTGTGAATTGGTCAGCTGTGTGAATTCATTGTTCTGGAGAATAAATTGAATTTTTGAGGAACAGAATATCAAGTTCAAAATATCAGTCAATAGTAAACACATTTACACATATCCTACATACATACTGGCACCCACCTACTCACACATAATGTACGTACATAAGATATCAATGAGCAGGACAAAGAGTGGGCACTTGATTTGATCATTCTGCTCTACCAAATCAGCTGTTCAGTTTTCCATTACCTGGAGATTTGATATCAAAGATATATACAACATAAGGTAAAAACAAATAAATTTCAGAACAAAAGACAGAACCTCAGTTACTTAATTGTTGAATGTAAACCAATGTTATTTGGTTTACATTACTAAGATCGATCTTCCTCAAAGTGTGCTCTCTGCCTCTGAAGCACCAGTATCACTTAGGAACTTAGAAAAACAAATTCTTGGGTCCAACTCAAGCCCCTTAAATCAAAAACTCTGGGTATGGGACCCAGACCCTGCAGGATTCTAATGTGGGCTCGTTTGATAATTACTCATCTAGACAATCTCGTAAATTACTTGGTGTGTGTCATGAGTGCAGATTGCTCTGTAATAAAGTGTTCATTATTTTAAAAAACAGGGAATACAATATTTTAGAAGATAAAGTTCTTTGGGAAATAGCAAATGAAAATGTGAGGCAAAGTATCTTTTAGCCATTAGTTTGTTATTTTACACTGGATAAATAGATACACCCACTGTATCTGTGCAACTCCATCTTCTAGTAACCATCCCAGTTAAAAGAGAGAGAAAGATAATGAGAAATGGCAGATGATCCAAGCCAGGCCAATAAGACCAATAAGAGTTCTGACTACAGTTCTTCTAATAGAAATGAAAAACTTTCCTGGCTGATTTGCTGAGCTAAAGGGATGTGAGTTGAGAATTTTCCACAGCCATGTTCCTTGTTATGAGACTTAATTTATAATACTGATGCTCCTAAATCTCTATCTCCAGTGAAGATTCCTTCTGTGAACACTAGACTCTGATGGCTACAGTCCTCTTATCACTCCCTTCATCATTGATGGGCATGTTGAACTGGATTCTTGATTTCTCCCAATCATGCTTCTCAAACCTACTCCTCCCCCAGATTTTCACATCTCTGTAAATGGATCACAAAACCACCCATCTACCCACCTGTCTGCTTAGGGAAATGTCTTGGCAAACATATTATTTCGTTATCTTCCAGTTCCTGCATCCAATCCATCTCCATGTCCCTTTAGCTCTATTTTCAAGATACTTCTTGGATTGAGCAATTTCTTGCCAACTTTACAGCTGTCGCATGAGCCACACTGCTATAATTTCTCGTTAGGATTGAAGTTTCTATCTCCTAGCTGGTTCCCTTACTTCTTCTATTGACATCATACATTCTACTTTTCACTGGAGAGATAATTCAAAGCTTACACATGATTCTTTCAGTTTCTGATTAAAATATTTCAATGGCTTCCTGTTCAAACTAAAATAAAATCTGCACTCCTTACCATGAACTCCACAGCAATCCTAGATAATAGGTCCTTGTTTATCCAACATCTACCTACCACTTTGTAGATTCTCTGCTCTACTCATATGAGTTTTGTCTCTGCAAAGATCATTTTCATGTTAGTATCTTTATAGATACTGAGCCTTCCTCCTGGGAATTCATCAGGTCAGATCTCTGACTGACTGTTTCTATGTCCTATTCTAGGTCTCAACTCCAACATCACCACTTTCAGAAAAGGCTACCCTGGCCACTCTACATAAAGTCATCCACTCTCTTCCTCCACTCATAGTCTATTACTTTATCCTGAATTACCTTTTGTAGGATATTTTACTGCTTGAATTTTTCTATATAAGTTTATTTTTTACTTAAATCCTGTCTTTACTCTCTATAAGAGGATTTGGAGGCTCTGGAGCTCTGTGAGGAGTCCAGCTTGCTTGACTTGAGTGGCACTCTGTATCCAGACCTTAACAGAGTGCCTCACACTTAAATAGGTGCTCATTAAATTTTTACAGAAATGGATAAAGAAGTTAATGCAGGATAAGCCCAAATGCAGCAGAAAGAACCAAGTCCATGTGCAGGCAAAGAGTGAGAGAGAAGTTTGATGTCCTTCAAGACTTCTGTTTCTGATGGACCTATACAAGACTTTGCCTATTATTCCTCTTTCCATACTTTGGTCATGTGAACTATCAAAAAACAAACAAAAAATACATGGTTTATATTGAATTGGTTTCCTACTTCCTATAATATAAAGTGGTTAAGACTGACATAATTGCTACCAATGTAAACATTTTAGGGACAAAGATACCCTAATTTCCATGGGAAAAGTCCTTAGGATCCTTACACATCTTGGAACATGTCACTGCATGGAACTAGAAGAGGATTTAGCTAGGATAGCATAGAAATGCCCAACCCTGGCTCTGCCTGTGTGATGAGGTATGTAGAATAAGCTGTGATGTGCTCATCAGCACTGATAACGTCAAGCCATATGCACCTTATTATTCAGCAACTGGTTATTGACATTGCCAGAAGGACATTTCACAAAACAATTAGACTAAATTAATATTAACTTCAAGTGACCATACATAGTAAGGTCTTGGTGACTAACGTATTTGGCTCTGTCATAAAATTATTAGTTTTGTTGAATTAACAGCAATCTTTTTTGTCTAAATGGAATTATAGAGGCAAAGCAATATCTGAGTTATTTTTAAATTACTTCATTTCATATTTTTATACTTTATAAAAATGTATTATAAAAGACACTCCCTACTCCTTCACCCACCTCCAAGTACTAAAGTTGCTGAGTTTTCAGAGCCTCTGGAGTCATGCTAACATCACAGCACAGAATCTCCTTCTGTCTCCCTTTCCTATGGATGTTTCCTGCTCATCCATCAGATATTGGCTTAAATGGACCTCTTTTTAAAGACCTTCCTTAACCATTTTAACTAGATCTTCCTGTTATTGGTAGCTACCTCATTCTTTTCTCCATAGCATTTGCTACAACTTATAATTATTCTATTGATTTGCCTGTGTACCTACCTATGACGAGATATTTTATTTTCTACCAATAGGAAATCTTAACAGAGTAGAGACTATTGCTATTTTGTCATTGTATATCCAACAGCTGTCTCATACTAGGCCAACCAGAAATAGGTGTCTAATGAATGAATGAACCCATCCCAGTCAAAATGGATTAACTGAGATCAGAGAATGAGTTCCGTAAAAAATAAAGCCTGAATCCCTTTCTAGGTGCCCCATTCAAAATATGCTTTGGTAGGAAAGAGTGACCACAAAGTGACACTAACACAACTGTAAACTTCCTGTGAGTAATGAACAAGGGGGCTGCCCTTGAAACCTCTGCTCTGCTTCTCTGAAGGAGGCTGACTGTGGTGACAGCATTGTGATTGCATATTGTAGGAGTATTTCTCTTAAGATATAAATAGACTCTTTTCTTGCCCTGGTGGCTACCAGTCTTTTCGTCTAGGTGGTCACTTACATCAGTGCTTTTTCTCATTTGTGGGTTGAATTTCTAGCTTTAGCACTAAATAAAATGTCAACAGCCAGAATGTCTATGGAGCCAGTGTTGGTTGTGTCCCTTTGGGCAAGTTAAATAAGCCACTTTCAGTTTTATATCTGTAATATGGTTGGGGGGAAGAAGAGTTCCCATCTGACAAGGTTGCTGTCAGGATTCAGGAGCATGGAGAACTTGGAACAGTGTTTGCTCACAGTAGACACTCTTCTCTTTATCTAAACTCTCTTCTTATCAGGTTCCTCAGCAGATAATGTTCAGAACTCTCCCCTGAACACCAGATTCGTATGTCCAGCTGCTGAGCCTCCTAATAGCTATCGCAGATGCCAGCTATCTCTAACATGTTCAAAACTGACCTACTGATGCCCACACTCTTTGCCCCCAAGCTAGCAACCCACACATTCTCCTCACTCAATCATTGGCAATTTCACCTTTTTAGTTGCTCAGGCCAAAACATTTACATTCACCCTTAGTTTTGATATATTTCCCTTTCCACATACATTCCACAGACAAATCTGTTTATCCTTCCTTTGAAATATATTCAGAATTTGGCCACTGTTCTCATCTCCATTGCTGCAAGCTAGTGACAAGCCCCACCAACTTCCCTTTTATTGTTGCTAATAGTCTTTAATTGGTGTCCTATTTCTACTCTCGTTCCCTCTAGCTAGTTCTCCAGAGGGCCCCTCAAATGAGATTTTTCATTTATGAGTTAAATTGCACCCATTCTTTGCTCAAATTTGCCCAATGGTTTCACAGATCACTCAAACTAAAATATTGTTGCTGTGTACATGATCCTATGTACTCTGCTGCCCATCACTTCTCTGACCTCAAGTCCTATTTCAGTCTTGCCTCCCATAATAGTCTAGTCATGCTGGCCTCCTAGCTATCCCAAAACACACCAAGCAAGCTCGTGACTCGGGCCTTTATACTTCCTGTTCCCTTGCCTCAGTGCTTTTCCTATTCCTCTTCAATTTCTCCTTCTGCCACCTCATCAGAGAGGCTTTCTCTAGGAACTTTACATAAAGTAGGCACTATTTACACTTAATCCCACAATAGTTTCCTTGACAGCATGTCTTGATACCTAGTGGGCTTTATTCTTTGTTCTTTATTTTCTGACTTTCTCCTACCAAAAAAGAAAATTCGTGAGAGCAAAGATTTACAGTTTAGTTCACAGTGAGTTTCCTATTGCCTCATACTGTGTTTAACATACTGTATAAACTAAGTAAACATTTGTTAAATAAGCATATAAGAATAAACGTGTTATGTTTCTCTTTATTAACTGAAAGCGTTCCAGGCTTCAGAAAGCAGTCTGAGGAAGATATTCAGAAAAAATGTAGAGACTCCTGAGCCTTCTAGAAATTTCTCTAAAATAATTTGGTCTGGGTAAATAAATCCCATATATTTGTACCAGAACTGTGGTGTAAGAATTATCCAAATTCCAATTCTCTACACCAATAGTTTAGGATATTCATTGCCTTTGCAAAGTAGTATTAGCAAAGAAGTGGAGAGCTCTGTGTGAAAACTTGTGTGCCATTAATCCTACTACTGGTCACATCTCTGTTAGCCCTAGTTGCTGTCAAAATTATAAGCATGATCAGCCCTCATCACAGACTAATGTCATCTCCCCCCGTCATCATTGCCTTTCTTGATGCAATCTCTCATGGTTCCCTTCTCCTTAATCTTTTATTTGAGACTCTAAAGTCTCCAGCACATGGTAAAAATAAAAATTCCTTTTTATCCACACCTGTTCACAGAAATTTTCTTCGACCTCCTGCCATAATCAAGCGTTGGCCTTCCATGGAGGATGCAGTGTACAAGGTATCTCCAGAGAATGTCTCAGGAGGAGCTGTTCACATCCTCAGAAACCTCATACTTTGAGGTCAGGGAGTGGTGTCTACATCTCTACTAACCTCTTGCTTTGGAGTAAACATCCCACCTTTCTTAAGGCTTAAACCACAAAGACATCACCAATGGGGCAGTGCCTGTGGCTCAAAGGAGTAGGGCGCCAGCCCCATATGCTGGAGGTGGCGGGTTCAAATCCAGCCCCAGCCAAAAACTGCAAATAAAAAAAAAAAAAAAAAACATCACCAATTGTACCCTATTACTCAAGGTACTTCTATTTTTTTTTTCTTATCAGTCCATGGCATCCCCTGGAACAGTATACCCAGGCGAACCTAGGCTGGTCAGCAAAGCAGAGGGGAAAGCAGTGACTTTGGTGATTCTTCAGCTTTGTTTTATTTGCCTAGTTTTCTCTACGTCTTTACTTTGTGGTTCTTGATGGCAAGGGCTTTGCCTAATTTGTCTTATTTCCCAGTGATAGCATAGAATCTGGCCCTAAAAAGGCATTTGATAAAGGGTTGTTGAAAGGATTAATTAGTGGCAGGATTATAGAACTATTAATCTATATGTTATAATACCTCACATTTTCTGCAATCTTACTACATGACAGGTTTTGCCTTAAGTGGTTTACATACACATGCTCTTTTAAATCCCTACAACAACCATAAATCAAATATTCTTATTGTACATTAAAAAAGTTAGAGCTTAAGAAACTTACTTCATTCAGGTCACATAGGTCCTACATCTTAGAACTGGAATTTATACCAAGACAGCACTCTTCCAGAGCTCAGAATCTTAATTACTATCCTAAAATATTTGGTGAGGCCCAATTAGTGACTGAAGAATAGGTTTGTACTTGTGGAGTCCTGCCTTTTCTTTAGCAATGAGAATGGGCCTGTGGTGGCTGGACAAAAATCCTATAATAGTTTTCCCTGCCTCCTCGTATTTCAATGGCACCATGAGAAGGAGTCTTCAGTATCAAGGGACATCAGAACCCCAGTGACCTCCATCAGTATGTGTAAAGCCCTCACAGAAGGGCCTAGAAGAAAGAGAAGGAATGAGAGACAAAGGAAAAGAGACTTAAAAAAATAAACAGAAACAGAAAGGACAAAACACTCAAGCAAATACTATAGCTAATATTTATGTATGATAGAATAAGCTCAGGAGAAAGGTCATGTGGCTACAATTCTCAGTGATCCCAGAGAAAGACACTGGAGAGGTAGAGACCAACGTGAGAGGGGAGCATTACCACCCAGGAAAGGACGGGGACAGGCAAAGGTGGGCCCGGGTGAAGGAGAACAACATGGACACAGACTTTTGCACATGACACTGAAGAATATAAAGCAAGAAAACTTTCTATAATAGTGTTTTATTTCTAAACTCAGTGCATCATCAAAAATCATCTGAAATTAATTTTGTCTTTGAAAATTGCTAAAAAAATTTCTTTATAAATACATACAAGGGGTTGATTGTATTCAATCCTATACAATCACATTAATGCAGCATATATAGAGTAACCTATGTGCTTTTATATGAAAATATTGTATCATATTTTCATAGCATGAGATAGAGTACATGAGGCTTGATGTATGCTAACTGCTTATAAGACTCTACTGTATTTATTTACTGCTTGTCTTCTGAAAACTCAAAATACTTACATATAATATACTCCCATTTGAAAACAATGGTGCCCCCTAAAACACACCTCTTGTGAGGTGAGACAGCCTACACAATATTTGCTTAAAATGTATTCACTCTTGACTCATTGGACAGTAGGAGTTTGCCATCTGTGGTGGAATTAGGTGGTGTCCAGGACTCCAGCTTGACATAGGTGATGTATTAGTGCAAAGGAAAGCAAAGGTAATAATGATTCCCAGACACTATACACTTTGTATCCAGAATTAACACGTTCTGAGGTTGGTCAGATTTGAGATTGACATTATTCAGGATTAAAATTTAGTATTCAAGTCTTCCACTCAAACAAATATATATACATTAATAAAGTATTATCTTTTTTTCATTTGAAAAACCTCTTTCAATATCAGCTTGTTTATTGAAAATTCCTGGAAGCTACAAAGTGCCATCTGTTTCCTTATCAATTTTCGCCCCCACAATCACAGACAAATATGGTTGCTTTTTTTATTCGTGGGGTTGCTTAGAAACAATGTGGCTGTATTCACAGGTTGGTTAAGATTGGACCTAATGCAAGCTTTAAAAAAGACAAAAAACCAAACTTACCCAAATTTTAAAAACAGCCTGAAAATCAACTTCTAATACTGAAACATATCCCACAGCAAACCAGCCAAGGCAGCATCTCATACAGACACGCACATTTATAATGATGTCTCCTTTAATATCTATCATCGATAGCCACTGCGACCTGATGGGCATATTCATGTAAATTGGAACATTTAGCAGTGAGATCCCTTTGCATGTGATCTTCAAAAGCCATTAGCAGTATGCTTTTCAGCCTCAGGAGATTGAACTGACTATGAATTGTACCTCCAAAGTGTTCCTCAAGAAATAGATTTCTTAAGCTCAAAATGGTTCGACCATCGCTTCACCAACTCAACAGGGAGAGAGTCAATATTCCAATTCTATTAGCTTCAGCAGTAATGAAGAGTGATGTGAATTGTGAAGAAAGTTTCAGAACATACATTCTACAAGAAAGGTAGCCTCTCTGGTGAAAAAAAGAAAAGGAGGAAATTGTAATTGCTGAGACTATTTATTCAGAGGAAAATACTAGTTTGAAAGAGAAGCAACCCAGTGGTTTTACTAATATTGTTTTATCAAAGAGTAGATTGGACCAAACTATTTCATTTTAAATGGCCAGGAAAGTCTTTTGCAACCCTCCTCCCTATGAAAATAGTCAGTTTCATGCTTAGTTTTAAAAATGTTATGTCGGGCCTAACACTATTTCAAATACCTGACAGAAAACTGAAGTGTCAGCAATCAGCATGATATTTAATCTATTCTGAACAACTGGATGCATTAGATTGCACACTAAAATACTGATTCAGATAAACACACACTGCTAACCAATTATGTTCTTTAAAATGCCAATTCTGTGCAGTTCAGTCATGCCTATCCTGTACCCTAAGCCTTTGACAATGTTTGGCTTTATGCCTAAATTTAATTTTTTTAAAACCCCCCTTGGACACTTACTATATGCCAGGCCTTATGCTGGGTACTTCATGTAAGTTCAAGCTTTTGAATGGCTCAATGGCACAGTTTATACTGTCTTCTCCATTAAACTGTTACCTAGACCTAATATTAGTTTTCTCCACGTTTTTCAGATTACGAAGTGGGTGTCCTTCTACCACAATACAGAACAATCCATAGGTCAAGATGCTTTGTAGTAAACAAAATGTAGTCCTGTGCACTGTACTCTTTAAAGTATGACTTTCAGGAGTTTCCAGCTCAGTACTGTAGCCAAAGTGAGTCAAAGTGGAATACAGCGCAAGATGAAAATCCATATAGTAACCTACTATATCCTGGGAGCAATCTGGAGCTAGAGTAGGCTGCCAAGTGGGGCTGAAACCAGATCAAAGTCTATCAGAAAGTTAAATTCACAGGTGAGCAGCCAAGAGAAACAGACAAGGTGAATTTTGATATCAGCTTAACTATAAATGAATGGCCTTCTATGATGCCACTCCCCACTATATTCACATATTTTTCAGGCTGTAATATGGGAGGAAGCAAAGGTATGCAGATTAGTCTTCACATACCAAAGTTCTGAATACACTAGCACTCTGGGAACTGGAGGTGGGTGAATTGCCTGAGCTCAGGAGTTCAAGACTAGCCTGTACAACAGTGAGACTCTGTCAGTACTAAAAATAGAAAAACTAGCTGAGTGTTGTGGTGGGTGCCTATAGTCCCAGCAACTTGGGAGGCTGAGTCAAAAGGATCACTTGAGTCCAAGACCTGGAAGTTGCTGTGAGCTGTGACTTTACAGCACTCTACCCTGGAAGACAGAGTGAGACTCTGTATTTAAAAAAAAAAAAAAAAAAATTCATCTCAAAGTTCCCTGTAAGAATATGTGCCAGTGTATGTTTTCGGAAATCCAAGGAAGAAATAACTTTGATATTACAAGTCTACTTAGACCATCCCACTGACAAAGTACCTAATTTCAATGGCCTTGTTCTAATTTATTTTTCTTTTTCATTCTCAATAAGCACAGGTGGCAGAGAAGAGCCCGTTCTTCAGTTGTGGGCACTGCAGTGTGCTGTGCCAGCATTTGAGGAGCCTTTTACTTTTAATGTTTTACTTGTCTGGTTTGGCAAAGACACAAAATATGTTTTACGTTCCCAAAAGGATCTCAAACAAGAGCCATGGTCAAAAGCATCCTGTAGCTTTCTTTCTGTCAAGTGAAACACAGGATTTTTGACAATGGAGCAGCAGGCTGCCTCTTCTCAATGAATACATGCCTTACCCCTTCAAGAGCTACAGACCCTCCCAAAGGTACACATGCCTAGGCCTTTGTAACCCTGTCACAATGTCCTTTCAGGTCTGGAAGGACATGAAAAGAGTCTCTTTAAAGAGGGAAGCCATTTGTACTCAACTTGCTGATCACATACTCTGCGCTTCTTGAGAGATATAAAAAGATTCTTCCTCCCATTAGATTATGTCTTTGTGCAAGCAAAGTTCCCATTAAGGGATATATGGAGGAGTCTTCTGCCCCTTGGTCTTCCCTTTAAGTTCATTTAATTACCCCCTACCGTTTTCCCAAGAGTTTTATTTTTATGTTGCTAATGGCTCTTGTGTCTGAGACCTCAAAATCCCATTGAGTTTTCCCATTCTTCAAAGTGGAGTATTTCCAAGACACACAAAAAAATCCCTTGCTAGAAATGATTGCTTCACTGTTTTATAATAAATAAATACCTCCCTCCCAGAAGTAAGAAGGGGAAAAAAATTTAGGAGGACTAAATTGCTATTTTGCCTCATATTCTCTAACCTGTAGAGTTGTGTCACTGAGGGAAGAATTATCTTGTGGGTCCTTCCCAGTCAGCAGGTTAGGTAAGAAGTCTGTGGGTATGGAAGGAATCAGTTTGCATCTTCTGTTCGCTACAGCTACCTCAAGGTCCTTGGCAACCAAGTGAAAGGCTGCATGTAATCATTCTCTTATGCATTAATTTATCCATTTTCATATACTCTTTCAATAGATATTTATTATTGAAAACCTTGTCTGCAAAATAATGAGCCATGTTCAAGAGAAATAATAGGGGATAAGAACATACAAGAAGTAAAAACAAATTGAAAAGTCAACAACTCTTTATGGATATACCAGATAAGTGAGATCACATGGTAAATTGCTACCCTGCCAAAATATTAAAAAAAAAAAACCCAGGTAGACATGGATAATTACAATTTAGCAGAGCAATAACCCACAGAAAAACCTTTGTGGGAATTGGGGGGGGTGTAGGGTAACCAGAACTGTAATTGGGATATTACCTGAGACTCAGTGAAGATGAACCTGATGGTTGAAAACTAGGTTTTTGTGAGTTTTACCTCTAAGAGCTCTCTAGGTCATCACAGTGAAAATGGGTGGAGTAAAACCCTCTCTTGCTTCTAGAAAGGAAGGAGAGAAAGTATCATTTGAATTATTACAAATTATTCTGTTCTTCTTAATATGGCCTATTTTTAAGAAACTATTTTACCAGATCCTACACTACTAGAATTTTATTATAGCCTAAACTACCTGGGGGAAGAGAAATAATCCAACTCCTTCTTCCTCTAGCCATCTTCTCCCACCTAAAAGAGGAAAAAATGGAGAAGTAGGGGTGAAGCTCATAGTCCAGGGACGTAAGCTTACCAAAAGACTAAGACATAATTATAGGAATACATGACATTTCCCCTTCTCCCCAAAACTCACCACTATGTTACTAATGGACTATTTATCACAATTCCTTTCAGATAGCACCTAATGCCCATCTTTCAACAAAAAATCATAGGCATTCTAAAACAAACA
This sequence comes from Perodicticus potto, assembly GCA_963574655.1. Classification (NCBI taxonomy): domain Eukaryota; kingdom Metazoa; phylum Chordata; class Mammalia; order Primates; family Lorisidae; genus Perodicticus; species Perodicticus potto. Next base: position 78,088 of record CAUYRH010142801.1, on the reverse strand, counting down.
AGTGAAAAAAAAACACTTTGAAGATACTGAACAAGCATTAGAACTAATGTGGAATATAGCAGGCATGTTGAAATTATCAAACCAGGAATTTAAAAAAAAAAATGATTGAGCATTTTCCAACATTTTCTTCCAGAATTCTTATTGTTTCTTGACTTACATTTACCTGTGTTATCCATCATGAATTAGTTTTTGTGAGTGATGAGAGGTGTGCATCCTATTTCAGTCTTCCATGTGGCTATCTAATTTTCTCAGCACTATTTAGTGAATAGAGATTCTTTTCCTCAATTATGTTATAGTCTGCTTTGTCAATGACCAGATAGCAACATAGGGTTGGTTTTATATCTGTGTTTTCTGTTCTGATCCATTGGTCTATGTCTCTGTTCTTATGCCAGTACCATACTGTTTTGGTTACTATATATAGCCTTGCAGTATAGCTTGAAATCTGGTAATATGATGCCTCATAATTTTTCCTCTTTGCTACTTGAGCTCTTTTCTAGTTCCATATGAAACACAGAATTATTTTTTCTAGATATGTGAAAAATGATGCTGGTATTGTAATGGGGATTGCATTGAATTTTTAGATTACTTTGGGTAGTATAAATATTTTACCAATGTTGATTCTGCTGATCCATAATCATGATATATTCCTTCCTTTGTTTACACCCTCAGGAATTTTCTTCATCAGTAACTTATACTTCTTGCTGTAAGAGCTCTTTTACCACCTTGGTTAAACAGATTCCTAGGTATGTTATTTCCTTTATTGCTATTATGAAAAGTGTTGATCCTTTGATTTGATTTTCAGCTTGACTATTGTTGATGTATAGCAATGCTATTGATTTGTGTACATTAATTTTATAACCTAAGACTATGCTGAATTTATTTATTTCAGTAGTCTTGTGGCAGAATCTTTGGGGTTTTCTAGATATAAGATCATATTGTCAGCAAAGAGTGATAATTTAACCTCTTCTGCTCCTATTGAAAATGCTTGATTTTCTTCTCTTATCTTATTGTTTTGGCTAGGACTTCTATAGTTACATTGAACTAAAGTGGTGAAAGTTGGCAATCTTGTCTAGTTTTAGATCTAATCAGGAATGCTTTCAATTTTTCCCTGTTCATTGCAATGTTGGGTGTGGGTTTCTTAGATATGGCTTTTATAATTTTTAGGTATATTCTACCTATGACTATTTTATTAAGAGTTCTATTATGAAAGAGTGTTAAATTTTGTCAAGTGCTTTCTCTATATCTATTAACATGATCATATGGTCTTTGTTTTTGCTTCTGTTCATGTAGTAAATCACATTTATACATTTGTGTATATTGAACCATCCTTGGGATGAAGCTCACTTGCTGTGGTAGAATTTCTTTTCTTGGATGTGCTTCTGAGATCTGTTTGCTAGAATTATACTGAGAATCTTTCCATCTATATTCATAAGGGATCTTGGTCTCTAGTTTGTTGTTGTGTCCTTTCTTGGCTTTGGTTTCAAGGTGATACTGGCTTTGTGGAATTAGTTTGAGAGGAAACCTTCCTTCTAAAAAATTTTATAATATAATTTCTCCTCTATAGGTACCAGTTTCTTTTTGTTGGTCTGGTAGAATATGGCTATGAAATCATCTGGTCCGGGATGTTTATTGTTGGAAGCTTTCTACTGCTGGTCCAATTTTATTTCTTAATATTGATCTGTTTAAGAGTTCCTTTTCTTCCTAATAGAGCCTAGGAAATTTGTTTGTTTCCAAGAATTTGTACATTTTCTCAATGTTTTTAAGCATATGCGCATAAATGTTTTCATAGTATTCGGAGATAATATTTGTGTTTCTGTGGTATCAAATATAATACTTTCTTTTGCATTTTCAGTTGAACTTATTAGAGTCCTCCCTTTCTGTCTTTGGTTAATCTAGCAATGAGTCTGGAGTTTTTTTTTATCTTATCAAAGATCCAACTTTTTATTTCATTAATCTTCTGCATTTTTCATCAGCCTAGGCAAAGATCTTATGAAGAGATACTCTAAAGTCAATCACAGCAACAATAAAAATTAATAAATGGACCTCATTAAAAGGTTTCTGAATAGCAAAAACAAACAAACAAAATGAATAGAGCAAATAGACACCGTATAGAATGAGAAAAAATATTTGCATGGTATACATTTGACAAAGGGCTAATAACAAGAATCTACAAAGAATTCAAACAAATCAACAAGAGAGCCTCAAACAACTCCACTAAAAAGCTGGGCAATAGACATAAACAGAAGCTTAAGAAAATGGACTAATGGTCAATAAACACATGAAAAAAAATGCTCACCATCTGTAAATGTTAGAGAAATGCAAACCAAATCCAAAATGGGATATCGCCGAACTATAGTGAGAGTATCTTTTATGAAAAAAATCTTAAAACAACAGATAGTAGTGTGGACATGAAGAGCAAGTAATTACTGGTGCCTGCCATGATGCCAAGATAATTGTTCTACTTTTAGTAAAGGTGGGATCTTCCTCTTGGGTCAGGTTGGTCTCAAACTCCTCAGCTCAAGGGATCCTCCTGTGTTGGCCTCTCAGAGTGCTAGGATTATAGGCATGAGCCACTGTGCATGACCAGAATACTCATTCTTCTCAAGCTCACATAGAACATTCACCAAGATATCCCCTATCTTAGGTCATAAAAATGCTCCTCAACAAACTTAAATGAAGGGCGGCGCCTGTGGCTCAAAGGAGTAGGGTGTCGGCACTATATACTGGAGGTAGTGAGTTCAAACCCAGCCAAAAACTGCAAAAAAAAACCAAACAAAAAAACTTAAATGTAGAGAAATCATACAATAGTTGCTGTCAGACCATAGTAGAAATAACTTAGAAATCAATTAACATATAGATATCCTGAAAATTCCCAAGTATATGAAAATTTTAACACACTTCTAAATAACACCTGGGCCCAAAAGAAATCTCCAGGAAATTTAAAAAATACATTTTTTGAACAAATTAAAAATTAACAAACAACTTACCAAAATTTGTGGGATACAGTGAAAACAATGCTTACAGGAAAATTTGTAGAAATGAATGCATATATTAGGAAGGAAAAATGATTTAAAATCAAGAATCTAAGTTTTTATCTTAAGAACTAGGAAAAGAAGAGAAAATTAATTTAAAAGTAAGCAGACAAAAAGAAATAATTAAAAAAGCAGAGCAGAACTAAGTGAAATTGAAAATAGGAACTCAAGAGAGAAAATCAAATGACTCAAAAATTATTTGTTTTAAAAAGACCACTAAAATTGGCTCAGTGCCTGTGGCTCAACGGGCTAAGGCACCAGCCACGTACACCTGAGCTGGCGGGTTCGAATCCAGCCCAGGCCCGCCAACAACCATGACGGCTGCAACCAAAAAAATGGCCTGGTGTTGTGGCAGGCGCCTGTAGTCCCAGCTACTTGGGAGGTAGACGCAGGAGACTCGCTTGAGCCCAGAAATTGGAGGTTGCTGTGAGCTGTGATGCCATGGCACTCTATCCAGGGTGACAGTTTGAGGCTCTGTCTCAAAAACAAAACAAAACAAAAAACAACACTAAAATTGAGAACTCTCTAGCAGGCTAACTAAGAAAAAAGAGAAAAAACACCAATGACTAATATTAGAAATGAAAGATGCATCATTACAGATACTATGGACATTAAAAGAATAAAAATATATATTCTTAACAACTCTACATCTACAATTTGATAACAAATGAAATAGACAAATTTCTTGAAAGACACACTCTGCCAAAACTTACATAAATTGACAATATTAATAGGCATATATATGTATGTATATTTATATATAAAAGAAATTGAAGCAATAATAAATAACCTCCCAAACAGAAAACAACAGGCCCAGATGGGTTCCAAGTGAATTCTAACAAATGTGTAAGAAAGAAATTATACTAATTTTCTAAAATGTCCAAAATCCCTTCTAAAAGATAAAGTAAAACTATGAGATATAAAGATCAATGATTTTCAGAGTTTAAGGAAATGCAAAATCCCTAAGACTGTATTTTTGAGGAGATAAAACTATTCAGTTTGTGTACCATAATACACATATATAATGTACCATTATACATTCATCTGAACACATAGATCATACAACACCAAGAGAGAACTCTAATGGAAGCTATGGACCCTGAATGATACTGATGTACATGTCAATGTAGGGTGATTGTAATGATTATATCACTATGGATGAGATATTGATAGTGGAGAAGGTCGTGTGTGTGTGAGGAAAAAGGGAATACAGGGATTTTCTGTACTTTCTGCTCAATTTTGTTATGAACCTAAAACTACTCTAGAAAAATAAAATGTATTTTTTAAATATTTTAAATAGAACAAAGGATAAAGCCCTTCCCTCACTAGAGACCACAACGTCTCGTAGGAATTTTAGCCACTAAACAAGGAATTAAAAACTGAAGATGCAGTAAACTGTTAAAATAGAACAATTTAAAGAAAAAGGATGTTATCAAAGCATAGAAGAACAATACTTAAACAGGATTCATGACATGAGTACTCATTACGGGCATTGTCATATTTAAGTAGCAACTGCTATTTATACAGTTGTGCTGGACCCGTGGCAACTGATTTCTTCCAACACAGGAAAGTTTGAAAGTACAAGCTAGCATCTACGTTTGTCATCAGACTTCCAGTTCTGTAAAATCGAAAACTAAGTACTTTAATAAACAAAATTATTGACTAAAAACAAACTCAATTGACAAAAAAAATTTGTAAAAATGTTGGATGAAATAAATTATAAATAAAATAAAATAAATTATTTAAATAAATTAGTCGGCCAAAGAGAAGGTAAGGAATTCTCAGAAAGTAAATTTATTATCCCTGAGTAGTGAAAAAAATGCAAAAGACAACTAAAGTAATTCTCCTTAAACATTTAAAGTGCCTGAAGACCTCAGCAGGGTCTTGAAAATATAAACGTAAAATGTATAAAACCTTAATGTGTGCCAGTGGTGGAAGTCTAATTGGAAATCCCATATGTTAGAGCTGTGATCTCAAAAGAGCACAACTTCAGGGTAAATGAGAAATAGAAAAACATGTCCTTCAACTAACCACAAGGAAAATGCGTTGCCTTGAACTTTTACTTTGAGTATAAATAAACCTCTTTTGTGACTTTGAAAACATATAATGGCCTGTTGTAGGTCTGTATCTTGAGTTCGTATTAGTCTAAAAAAGTTGAAACAGAATTAATCATCTTTAAATCAGAGACTAAAGAATTCTTTTTTTTGTTTTTTAGAGACATAATCTCACTTTATTGTCCTCAGTAGAGTACCATGCCATCACAACTCACAGCACCCTCCAACTCCTGGGCTTAGGCGATTCTCTTGCTTCAGCCTCCCAAGTAGCTGGGACTACAAGTGCCCGCTACAACGACCCTCTATATTTTTGTTGCAGTTTGGCCAGAGATGGGTTGGAACCCACCATCCGTGGTATATGGGGCCAGCGCCTTACCCACTGAGCCACAGGCACTGCCCCAAGACTAAAGAATTCTTACAAATAAAATTATATGAAATATGAAGTTATGATTAAAATTAATAAAACATTCAATGAAATAAAATAGTTTTGCAAAATCCAGTGAAAACAATGCATAGTAAATTCAGACATAGTAAGACTTTAGATATTGGAATTATTGGACCTAAAATTTAAATTAAAAATGTGTTTAGTAGGGGTGGCGCCTGTGGCTCAAGGAGTAGGGCACCGGCCCCATATACCAGAGGTGGTGGGTTCAAACCTGGCCCCACCTAAAAAACTGCAAAAAAAAAAAAGTGTTTAGTAGACTAAAAATGAAATAAAAAATTTGATTAAATAACAAGAGACTATTAAAAAGGCCATTTGATATAAAGGAGAGAGATAAAAGATCAAATACAAATTTGAGGTAAAAAAATGTATAATTAAATTTCAGTAAGTGCATTCATTAGCAAGCTCTTTCATAAGAAGACAGAATTCTTAACCTATTAAGATATTTATAAGTATTTATAAGTATCTTGATAGTCTTAATACTATAGTATTAAGACTATCAAGATACCTAATTTTTTGACTTGACTGTGGCTAAGACTGAAAAGGAAACAAACATTTACTCTTGAAAACAAAGGTAATAAATGATCCTCTTAGATACTTATAAATTCACTATAGAAAGACAGAGAAAAATATACAAGTAGAAAAATAGTTAAGAGACATGAAGAACAGAGATGTAATATCTAATATATATTCAATTGTATTTTTACCAGAAGAATAGGGAGGTTGGCAGCATTAATATATTCAGAGATAAGGGCTATAGCACTGCAAAGTGTGAATATTTCAAATTTTAATTAGCCATTTCTCTAAAGTGTTTATACTACTATAGATCATACCAGAATGAATAGATGTATCCTATCTTATGTCAATGAATGAATGACTCAGTAGGTTTCCAATCTGTACCAGGACAGTAAGAATCAAAAATGAATGCTTCAGACTAATGAACGAATTAATTGACCATAAGTAAACAAATAAAAATCATACAATAAAGATGAAGAACTTGAAACTGTGGTTAAGTAGTCTAAAACACTTTCTTCCAGACTAGTTGCACATTAAGACTATCAAGATACCTAATTTTTTGACTTGACTGTGGCTAAGACTGAAAAGGAAGCAGACATTTACTCTTGAAAACAAAGGTACTAAATGATCCTCTCTGATTAAGGTTCCCATATTGTAGCTGTGGATGTGAACCCATGTAAGCCAGTAATTCCACCCAAAACCTTCTGTGCCACAGAAGCTTAAACATATTTGTGCGCTATTCTGTGATTTCTCCGGGGGATACATTGGAAAACCAACATGTGAACAAAGTCTTTACTAGTATTTGTTGTTAAAAGTATGGACAGATGCATCATGCAGAGTTTCTAAGAAAATCTAGGTGAGCTAAATTCTTCATAACGAGCAAGGGAAATTATGAAGGTATGTGACTAATGAAAGCATAGATATCATCAATTAGGCCCTATTGTGGGTGATACCATCTTAAATATATGCACACAAACACACATATTAAAAATAGATTTGAATGTTTTGATGTGCTATTGATAATTATATTGACTTCAAGGTTGAAGATTTGTTATTAAGTTGTCATATCCAGTAGTTACTTTGGCGCAAGTTTTTCTCTTTCTGTTTGGCCTGACATGACAATTTTACAGAAAGCGTTGAGATTAAAATACACACACACACACACACACTCACTCACTCATTGTGAACTCCTGGGAGAAACACGCAAGTGTTATATAAGCCTTACCTCGGAGAAAAAAAATCTTAAGAAACATCAAAGTCAACTAATTAAACACTCACAGGACATGCTGAGATAAAGTTGTGTTTCTCCTTGTCATTTTAGAGAACTCAGGTCACTAAATCAAAGATCAGAGAAGAATAGAGAGAGACAGGGACTCTCATGGATTCCCACATTAATGTTCAAAGGATTTGAAAGGACTCCTAGTCAGGGAAGATGATGTAGACGTATCACCTCCTGCTCTCCTTGGCAGAGCACCACCACAAACTCTGAAAATAATGCTAGACATGGCCAAAAAAGAAGATTGAAAGGTAGTGAGAAGAAGAACACTGGCTTTGAGCCCTATGACAGTAGAAAATATATAGTGAAACATCATCTTATGACTCCTTACGCAAAAGAACAAAGCAACTCAGACACAACATTCCTGCACACTCGACCTAGCGACTGAAAGAAGCTCAGGTAGGCTCATTCTTCTGCTAGACTGAATGGGAAATCTCCTCACATCAAGCAAGACTGACATGCTGCAAAGGAATAATAATCTAGATCTCCACAAACAATAAGTGTCCCAGCAAAGTCTTCTCATTCTCTGACAGGCCCAAACCTTCACTCTGACACTGAGGAGTGCTCAGGTAGAAAGATAAACCACCAAGTGGAGCTCAGACACAGGAAATGACTTGGTCCAAGAAGCCTCTCCATCATGGTGGGTCTGAGACTTGCTACCACCCTCCACAGAGAGACCATCTCCTCAGCAGCCTCAGGAGGGGTCAGGGTAGTCCCAACAGTATTGGACAAATCAATCAGGCCATAATAACGTGATAAGAGCTTTGAAAATCAAAGTGTCTTTAGGACCACTACCCAAAATATAGGCAGGGACCTGGGTACTAAAACAAGACAGGATGACTACCTGCTAAAATAAAAGATTTGAGTAAGTCTCTGAGTCTTCAAACCTAACAACTCAAATCTCTAGTATACAATAGAAAGTCATTTGTTGTACCAAAAACCAAGAAAATTACAACTTAAATGATAAAAGATAATCGACTGATGAGAATACTAAGATCATATCCTGAATGGGATTTTAATCAGCTATTATTAACAAATCATTAAACAATCAATAGTAAATTCAATTAAAACAAATGAAAAATAGAAAATTTCAGAAAATAGATTATAAAAAAAGAACCAAATGAAACTTAAAAATCTGAAAAATACTGCAAGAGGAATTAAAAACTTACTAGATGGACTTCCTTGTATAGTGGAGATGACAAAGGATAAGATCAGTAAACTTGAGGACAATAGAATTTACCCCATCAGTAAAAACAGAGACAACATAGACTCAACAAAAACAGTGTCTTCTGGGACAATTACAATAGATTCAACATTTGTACTGTCAGAATCCTACAAGAAAAAGACAGAGCGTGAAGCTGACAGAAATTGGCTAGAAACTTCCTAAATTTTATGAAAGACACAAAGATTTGAGAAACTAAATAATTAGGATATCCATGGCAAAACATGTCATAATTAAATTTCTGAAAACTAACGACAAAAAAGAAAACCTGAAATCAGCCAGAGAAATGGTACATTACTCAGAGGGGAAAAGTGATCCAAATGGCAGAATATTTTTCATCTGAAACCACAAAGACCTGAAAATTCTGGCACAAAATTTTTTGCATGCTGAGAGAAAATTTAACTACAAATTCCGTGACCAGCAAAACTATCCCTTGGGAGTTAGGTAGAAATAAAGACATCGTTAAATGAAGGAAAATTAAACAAATTTGTCCCCAACGCTATAAGAAAGGCTAAAATAAGTTCTTTAACAAAAGAGAAATAATAAAGAATATTAGAGACCCAGGAAGAAGGAGACACAATGAAAATGAAGCAAAACTATGGATGCATAAAATAGATTATTTGTTTTCTCATGAATTTGATAAATCGTACTTGCTGATTAAAACAAAATTATGATGCCATCTGATATTCAGCACTATAATATTTAAGAGGGAGACAACCTTAGTGCACAGAATGCTACCAGCAATGAGGAAGGACATTAACAATTATAAAAGGATCAATCCCTGAAGAAGACATAATGATTCTAAAGGTGAACACAGTTTAGATAGGACCCCAAAATATGTGAAATAACTTAAAAATTTAAAAGGAGAAATAGACAAATACTCAGTTGTAGAGGGGAACTTCAACCTGCCTTCTCAGCAACTGATAGAACTAAAAGATCACCAAGGCTATAGAATATTTAAATATCACAATCAGCCAAGAGGGTATAATTGAATAGAACAGCCCACCCAATAAGAACAGAACATACATTTTTAAGTGCTCATGGAAATTTACCAAGATATACCAAATTGCACACTATGTGTCAAATTTCAAAAAATTAAAAAATTCAAATTATAGAAAGCATATACAATGACCATAGTGGAAATCAAACTAGAAATCAATAAATGTCAAAAAGGTAATAAAAATATGCATAGAACTTAAAGAAAAGGAAAATATAACATATCAAAAAATATGTAGGACACAGATTAAGCAATGTTGAGAGGGAAATTTATAGCACTAAATGCTCAAACTAGAAATGAGAAATGTTCAAGCCAAAGATGTAAGTTCAATGATCTAAGCTTCTACTTCAAGAAACCGGAAAGGAAAATGAAAAATAATCCCAAACAAGCACAAGGAATTAAAGAGGAGAAATCAATGAAATTCAGAATAAGAATTTATTGACAGTAGAATTGAAAACTAACAGCATGAATAAATCTGGAAAATATATTAAATTAAATAAACCAGGCACAGAAAAACAAACACTGCATGATCCTACTTACAAGTGAAATATGAAAATATCTAACTCACAGAAGCAGAGAGTAGAATGATGGTTGCCAGGAACTGAGGCAAGGGGTCCAAAGGTGTGTGTGGGGAGTGAGGAGATGGTAGCCAAAGGGTACAATTTAACCCATTGTGCTAGATGAATAACTAAGGCCAGAGACTACAGCTAATGATACTGTATCATGTACTTGAAATTTGCTTAAAAAATAGATTTTGAAAGTTCTTACCATACACACACAAAAAAAGTAACTCTGTGAAGTTATGACTATGTTAATTAGTATAATTAAGTTAATCATTTCACATAACAAACATCACATTGCACATTTTAGATATATAAAATTTCATATATCAATTATAGCTCAATAAAACTGAAAGAAAAAAGAAAAGAACTACTCATCAGTTGTTTCAACTATGCACAAGAATATTTATTCCCCATAAACAAGTGAAAATTATTCCATATAAGCATGAATAGTTCAGCATTTGTGAATCAATTAATATAATCCTCAATAGTCTAGTATCAACAGACTATTGAAAAAAAACTATTTCTTCAATGCAGAAATAAGATTGGACAAAATCCAACATTTATTCAGGACAAGAACACTCAGAAAATTAGGATTAGAGTGGAATTACCTCAGCAGACAAAATTACCTACAATATCCTATAGCTAACATAATTTCTATAATGAAGAACCACTAAATGTTTCCCTGAAGATCAAGAGCAAGGCGAGGATATCCACTGTTGCTGTTCTTTCTCATCAAACCACTGCAAGTTCAAGCCACTGCAACAGAGAAGAAATAAAGGAACACAGAAGCAAATAAAACAGTCCCTACTTGAATACAACATCATGATCAGTGAGAAAACTTCAAGTAATCTGCATATTAAGGAAAAAAATCTCAGAGTAAAAAGAGAGTTCTACAAGATTGCAGGATACAAGATTAACACAAATCGCCAACTGCATTTCTATATACTAACAATGAACTTGCAAAAACAGAAAGTAAAAATAAAATGTCACTTATAATTGCATCAAAGAAAATGAAATATCTAGTTACAATCTTACCAAAACATGTATAGTATTTCTATGCTGAAAACTCAAAAATGCTGATAAAATAAATCAAAGAAGATCTAAATGAATGAAGAGAAATGCCATTTTCATGAATTAAAAGACTTAGCATGATAAAAATGAACGTTCTCCTCAAATCAATCACAGTCCTAATATAATTTTTATCAAGAGACATTTTACCAGAGAGGATATACAGATGGAAAATAAGCACATAAAATCATGTTTATTATCATTAGACATTTACAAATCATAAAATGAAAACTACAATGAGATATCACAAGGCTTCTGGTTGACATAGACTTGCTTAGTTTACAATTTATATAAGAAAACACAGTCCCTAGGAACATAAAGTGTATGTATGTATATACATACATACAGCAAAAATCTCAGGTAAAGTGATTCCTCTTAATTTGTTATTCTTTCTAAATATTTTGTATGTATTCTACAAATGTGTTTTTAAAATAATGCTCTGCAAAAGATCCTATTGACAGAATAAAAAGACAAACTTGAGAGTGGGAGAAAATATCTGACATATTTGACACAGGATTAGTATTTACAATATATAAAAAATTTTCAAAACCCAACAATTCAAAGCTTTCACATAAAGATCACGAACACAGCAGGGATGTTCCTTTTCACTACTATTTTCATCATTCTACTAGAATTCCTAGTTAATGCAATATTACCAGATTTGGAAATACGTGGTAAATGACACAGATTAGGAAGAGAGACATAAATGATATTTGTTTACAGATAATATAATCATCTACATAAACAATGCAAAAGAATAGCCAAAGAACCTTTGGAAAGTGGAGATTATATTAACTTGCCAATTAATGATTATAGCAATAACAGTATACTAGCTATAATATTATAGTTTTGCAAAATATCACCTTTTTAGAGGACTGAGTAAATATTACATTAGATGACTTTGTAAAATTCTCACAAATGCATATCAGTTTGTAAATTTCAATTAAAAAATAAACTAGTAACTAAACTTAGAAACTAAAAAAAAGAAAGTGAAAACAGAAACAAAACAGGTAAAGTTTATGATGATGTTGCTAATTACCCCAGATCAGCTTTATAAATCACTTCCAAAGCTTGTATGTTCCCTAAGTTGCATTTCTACGTGAATGTTAGCATCATCATCTTGTAATGTAGGCCAGACACTGCAATATTTTTCTTAACACTTTCTTCATTATGATTACATCCAAAGATGAAAACAGATATTTATATAATACACATATAACAATGAACTGTTATACATAATATATGACAAAACTTCTTTGTATTAATAAGAAGGGAAATAGCACATTGATATAAAATTATTGAACACAAATGCAGATAATAGGATATCCTCATGAATAAGCATGTGATCAATTGTCCAACCCAGTCATTTGGAACAGATTTATAGCCACAATGATACAAACTCGGAAGCTTAACCTTATACTTTGAGAACCATAAGAAGTGATAGAAAAAGGAAATAAACCACAGGACTCATGGAAGTTTGGTAATTCAATTACAAACCTCTGCATAAAGTTTGAGTCTAAAAACTTCACACTCAGGTTTTCTTTGTAGGATGAAAAAATAATAAATTCTCTCCCATGGAAGGGAACAGCAAGAAAACCTGACCATAACAACCTTGGCACTTAGTGGACAAAAAGGTTTCCCTGGGAAAAAATAACCAAGAGTTGTCCATCATCGTGATTTAAAACAAATGTCTTTATTCTAAAATTTATATTACATGTTTATAATTATATTTATAATACTTTGTTTAAAGTGGTTCCCCATGTTAGGGCTACAGACAACTGGCAGAAGCAAACTGAAAACAAGAGGAACTCAACTTCGAACACGTGTCATACTATTTTGAATGATAAATTATAGTATGAAAATGCGCAACTATCACAGAATAAAGAATTCATGCACCAAAACCAAAAATAAATAAAATTAACAGTAGAGGCAGATAGGAAAACAAATTTAGTCAATTCAGACACAAGATGTAATGAAACTATACTTAATATGTTCTAGAGAGTAAAAAGTGTATACACAAACAAAAGCAAGTGAATTTGAAAGTAAAACAAAGAATTTAAGAAATAAAAAATACAATTGCAGTTAAAACCTCAATAAATAAGAAAGAAACACACACTAGATTCAGTGAAACAGAGAATTTGTAAACTGGAAGATGAAGAAGAGTAGTCTTCTAGGTTTTAGGACAGAAAGACAAGGAGATGAAAATATAGATTATATACTTTAAATGACAGAAACTAGAACAAAAATTCTAACATTTGCCTGCTTTTAAAAAGAAGAAACAGAATAAAACATAAAACAGTAGATAAAAAGATAACATTGGCTAGAATATTTCCAGAATTTGTGAAAGAGACTAATGCTTAGATCAAGAAGATTGATCCTATTTAATGTGCAAAGGTAAATAACAGAAATTTTATACACTGACATAATGAAACTTCAGAAGACAAAATAAAGAAAAAAACCTAAAAGTAGTCATAGAAAAAAGATAATAGCCCTAAAACTCTGGCAAAATACACAAATTTATAAGAGGGTGAAAATACTAACTGATAGTATGTTGAGTAACCACTAAAAGAACAGAAATGGAATATCTAACTGTGAAATATTTAGAAAAGAAAAATAGGAAGGGCTTGCTGATAACCTGCAAGGGCAAATGGTCGGCAGACTGTTTCCAGATGCCAGCTTCCTCGGGGGCTGCCTTCATTGAAAAGGATCATCTCTACTGAGGTTGCTCCCTTCTCTGGTCAGCCCACATGGGAAGAAAGAAAAAGAGGTAGAATTAAAAGGCCTACAATGCGGTCCTAATGCAAGATTCCCTGACAGGCAAAACTCATTCCAGAACTCTGCTGGTTGTCTTTGGCTTTCTCTGGTCTGCTTGTAATTCAACTCTCTCCTCTGCACAAGCCAGCTTCCCCTTTCTACTTTTCATATATGTTAGTCCCTAGTAAAAATTTCTTGTACTCAAACTCTGCCCTAGTATCTGGAACCAAAGAACCCCACTGATGACAGTTGATATTGGAAATGGTCTGGAAAATAATAAAACTGCAAAAAGATGGGATTTTGAAACCAGATCACTCACCAACAAGTTGATCATAAAGGACCCACCACCGGTGACTGGTGAAGCTTTGACAGGCCTGGTGCAAGACTGCAGTCCCTGGTGAAGTGTGAAGAGAATGCACTTGCTGGAGTGATGTATCCAACTTCGGAGCTGTGTGAAGAAAATAGGAGCAATAAAGATTATTGGATTAGATTGGATGACTATTGATAAGCACCACTGCTGTTATACAAAAAGATAATGATGATTTTACATGGAAAAAAAGGCAGTTAAAAGCTATGTGTGAAGTGTAATAACCAAAAAGCTTCTTTGGCTACACACTAAGAAGTCCCTATGCATGAATCAGGAGGGGGAAAAAAACCTGTAATAGTCCCAGCATCTAAGCTTCCAAGGTAATTAAACATCTCAATGAAACAGGTCTGTTATCAGGTCCTAGTTGGTAAAACCAGGAATCTGATATATGCGATGAAGACATCTAGATGTAGGGCCTCAGAGTTGTGGCTTCTCAGAAACCTCTGAACACTCTAAGCCTTCAGAAATGGCCAGATCTCTTGCTATTAACAGCTAACACCTACCCACTACACCTTCACCTGATAGTAGTGACCTCTCTCTCTCTCTCAATCGGTCTGTCTCTTTCAGGGGGAAGGCCACCACAAGATCAGAGGTATCTGCTCCAGAATCTGTCCTAACTTTATCTGCTGGCTTTTGGAACTGTAAATATGGTTAAGTCATAGCATGATCTAGCTGGAATAAGGTGAGAAGGAAGGAAAGGAATGTGCTGCAAACAAGCTGCAATACCAAGCCATGGTAAGGCAAGCATGAGGATGCTTAATTAAGGCAGCTAAAATTGACGAAGGATTTAATACCCTGGTAATGACCTAGGAAGGAGATAGCGTATGAACTTACTACTAGGGCACTCTCAGAGGCATGGAAAAAATACTGCTCTGTTCTGAGTGAAGCTGAACTGCTAGAATCACCATGTGGCAGATGGTAGAAGTCAGGATTAAACGGCTTTGTGAAGTGGCCACGCTGGAGTGGATCAGAAGATACACCAAATTTTATGTTTCACAGGAAGATCCAGAAGACACATCAGTCACCAAATTCATGAAGAACGTGCTGCTTAAAGGAACATGAGAATCACTAAAAACTCCAGCAGCAGCTCTCCTCCACAGCGCAGGGCTGACGATAGAAGAAGCTGTGACAGAACTTAGCTCGCTCACAGCAAATAGGGATGAGAAGATCCTAAAACTATGAAGGTAAGGTTGTGACACATAAAAAATTAAAATTAAAATATATCATAGCAGCTGTAATGAGCAGCAAAGTCAGAGTAACAGCCGAGGACAACTGACCCTCAGAGTGTCTTGGGGTTAGGTAGAGAATGCAGCATTCCAAGGAGCAAAGTAGACAACAGTAAAAATGAGAGTTATCAATGAAAGGTCATAATCCATTGCCCAGATCTCAATCTGAAGAGGTAGGTATCTGGGTCCTGAAGAAGAAGGACTTGCAGTAGCATAAGTATAATGACCAAGTATAAGTATCATGACCAAGTATACATGGTCATGATTTCCCCAAGTCTGACTGTACTGCATGAACAACATTCAAGGCTGATACAAACTTACAATAACATGTTGAAGGAACAGCTGAATGACTGGGTCAGAGCTAAACTTGAGAAGCACAGGTTGCCATCCCTTAGGTTGAAATCTATGCACTTAAACAAGGAAGTCTGCCAGAGCGTGTCCCAGTGAAGAATGCAGGGGACCAAGAAGCAAGGGTGGAAAGCCAACATGGCTCCATTTACTGCTACTTCCTTGTATCCATCCTGCTTCCCCCAAACTCTGGAATCAACAATATGAGAGGTCCTGGACCCCAAAGGATGCGCACTGCCACCTGGGAACACATCGAATAATAATCTACACTGAGCACTTTGAGCTCCTTGGGTCCCAGGACCAACAGGCAAAAAGACCCACTGACTCAAAGGGACAGTGGCCCGGGATCAGCAGGAGGTGGTAAGAGCAGTGCAACCCAGCCAGGCAAGACTAGAGAAGATAAGGAAAGGAGGGGTGCTCCTACCGCTCTCCCACTCACTTGTGATATAAATGGAGAAATGCAGCAAGCCAAGGAAGGACAGGTGGCCAGGTTTTGAGAATGCCCAAAGTGAGGGCAGAGCCATTTTACCTGGTAAGCCCATGAGGTTGGCAGAGACAGTGGCTGAGGAAGACGGGAATCTAGAATGGCTAGTGAAGAAAGGTGACAATGAGCATTCCACTGCAGTTCAGAAACCAGATAAACCGAATCTGTGGAAGCCATAGTTTGTACTACTTACCTCCCTCTTCAAAGGTTCTCCTCAGAAAGAAAGGCCTACTAGAGTCTTTGAGAAACAGCTCAAAGAGAGAAGTGGATCTTATGGTGCCATAAAGGACACAGAGGTATACTGCCCATCCCAGCAAAGAACTTGCTGCCCCTCTGCAGGGAGAGCAGTCACAGAGCACCTGCAGTGGTCTGGGTGTCTCGAGCATGGACAGCCACGCCTTCCTTGGGCAGCCTGCATGCGGTGACTGAACAAAGTGGGGTTTAAAGGTGTGGCCATTTTAGCCTGACATAAGATGATGCAATGAAAAGAAATTAATTGCTCCAAAATTAGCTGCCAGTTTCTTCTATCCCTTTTTTGGTCCTTCATTACAATTTGTGTTTTCTTTACACTGTCCTTCTACCCTCGGTCTTTCTGTGCAGGTGCACATTTCTAATTAACAAATATCCCAAACTCTATATCTCAGTATATTTCCCTAAAGAACTGAACCCACAAAACATTTAAACTTTGCATGCACCTAGTGTTATTGGCTTGGATTACATAAAGAAAATAGTTAATAAATCTATAAAGAAAAAGTAAAAACATTCACTCACATTGTGTGATATTTTAACACGTCTCTGTATAAACAGTGCATGAAATAGAAAGGCTAGTAAGATTAGTGGTGTCCTAAAGTATACAATAAAAATGAGCTTGATCTATAGGATATAATAGAATATTACACTTAAAAGTGGAAAATACATACTCTTATCAAGCACTTAAGAAAATTGTATGTTCTACTCTTATGACTTTGTCAAGTTTGAAAGAATTACTATAGT
This sequence comes from Perodicticus potto, assembly GCA_963574655.1. Lineage (NCBI taxonomy): Eukaryota > Metazoa > Chordata > Mammalia > Primates > Lorisidae > Perodicticus > Perodicticus potto. The sequence goes on along the minus strand of CAUYRH010142801.1, from coordinate 60,746 downwards.
AAAGGCCATATTCAAAAATAATGATGCAAATTAGAGCTTAATGACAAAAAGAATATAGAAAAACCCACATATCTGAAAATTTAAGAAAAACTTAAGAAACTCATAAACCAAAGAAATCATACAAATTAAAAATTATTTAAAATTGAATCTTAGAAATTCCAACTATAATCAAGAAATTAGTACTTAAATTACTATCTCATAATAAAAGACTACAAGACTAGACAAAATGACTATTTTCGCCCATTGGAAGAGACACAGCACAAAACAGAAATATACCTTGGAAAACACATAGGTTAAGTCTTTCTTTTCCTACTGTGATGCAGAGAAGAGAAGCATGAGCTGAACTAAGAAATCAGAAGCAGGATTCAGGGCTAAACTCTAGCTGGAGTTTGAGATTAGGTTACAAGGAAAGAGAAGGACATGTAGAAGGGACCCCAGAAATCTGCAAGGGAGTTTACCATGGGAACTTGGTTGGGTTGCACATATGGAGGACAAGGTGTCACAAAACCCAGTAGAGAATAACTGATTTATTGCTAGAGATGAGCAGAGATGGCAACAGGTATTTCACAGAAGAGGAAACATAGGTAACTCCAGAAATACTAAAAAGTGGTCCACTACATAAGTCATTAGTAAATGAATGTAAATAGAACTTCAGGTGAGGCATTATTTCACACTAACCTAATTGCTCCTATCTCCCACTCCCCCATATGGTAAAAAAGTATAACGAAATCAAGTCCAACAATATCCAGGGTTGGTGAGGCTTGGGCAAGGAAGATACTCATAAGTTGAAAATAAAGTCATTTGTTACAACGTCTTTGGCAATAGATAGAACATTAGTAGATTTGACATGATAATTTTACTACTCATTATTCCTCTGTGCCTATGAGACAAGTACATGAATATTTGTAGCAGTATTTTTTGTACTTGTTTATGATGGCCAAAATCTCGAAAAATTCATGATATACCATGTTCTACCATTCTATACTGTAGAATAGACAGATAAAATGTGATTTTGTTAATATAAATATCATACATTAGCAAAAATTCATAAAGTATGGCTTTGTGAATAAATCTACAACAATAAAATTCCAAAACAAAACCTATGGTAAGGTTTTAGTAAATGACATATACTATTACTTTATTTACATAATGTTTAAAGAGGAGAAAATGAATACGATGGTGATTAGGCATACTAATATATAATCAAAATATTAGAGAGTATGTATATATAGAGAGATTATACTATATAATTATGTTACAGGGAAAACCATAAAGGAAAGCAAAGAAATGTATAAAATCAGGCTATTCATTACCTCTGAGGAGGAAAAAGAGCTCTATGATTAAATAGGGTACAGAGAGATTATGTACTGGTAGGCTTTAACACCTAACTTGGCTGATGGATCACAGTTGTTCGTGTTATTGTAAAATTGAGGAAGGAATGCATTTAATAAATTAAATTAATCCAGATAATTTTATTTTTCATATTCAGATTAATCCAAAATGATTGCAAAGTCTTGAGTGTGGAAAATCCTGGCTGTGGCAGCCAATCTTTCAGTGGCTCTTTCACAGCTACCTTTCCTAGGCTCTTTCCATTTATTCCAAATTGGACTATTTTGTGTTTTTGTACACACAGTTTCATTTTAACTTTTATGAGTATCTTCCTAAAGGGTCAGAGAACAAAGACCTTTAAAAGCCTCATTTTTATCACTTTACTTGATGAAAAATTGGGGAACAATTTAATGCAGCTGACTCTTTATATACTCTGAAATTCTACTTCTGAAATACTAATGAATATTAATAAAGTTTTAAGTGATTGTTGGAAAAACTAGAAAAAATAGCAGAAGACTGAAACATCTTGAAGATACAGTTTAAAATAAAGAAATGGTTATTTCAGTTTCATATTAAAGTACAAACTGAACGAAAGTTCTATCTTCTGTATTGGTTTTTTCCACCTTGGATGCAAGAAATGAGATTTTAAAATAAAACACAAAACTCCCAGTAAGTAGAGTTTGGGACTTAAATGTTTTGAGACTGGGCACAGACAATATATACATGCCAGATATACAAGGGTCTTAGATTACTGATAATTTTAGGGCTAAAATAGCTTCATTGTGGCTATAAAAGGTACCAAATGATACAACGTCCCCAAGTATTTCCTTTTCATACTTTTTTCTTATCAAGTTTCCCTACTTTCTCCAGTTCTCCTTCAATCATCTCTCTCTTTCTCACCATCCTACTAGACTCACTCTCACCATTTCTCAACACTTTCACAGAATTATCTTCCTTCTCAGTATGGCTCTTTCCACATGATCTCAAGAAGATGATGAGCAGGCTCAGTGTTGTCACACTTTTTGTCCAAGCCCATATTGGGAAGAAGTAATCTGTTTTCTATAGCTTAACTAAATGCCTTTAATTGAATCTCATTGACTTTGATTGACTCATTTTGGGTCTTGTGCCCATGTCTTAGTCTATTGTCATGTATAAAAGATAATGCTTCCTGGAAGATAATATTTGCTCATGTAAGAAAATTGGGAATAAATCACAAAACTGGGAATGAAATAAATTCCATTCATTGACATGGGTGGGAAATGTGGAGTACTGTTAGGAAGAAGAGGGAATGAATATTGAAGAGGCAGACATTGAATATTTAAGGAAAAATTCAAGTCAAATATGAGGAAATAAAAATTATCACCCTAGGTCAATGTATGCTGGGGAAAGCGAGGATACTCTCTCTGAAGATTGCACAATGGGATAGAGTAGGGTGAATGGTTGCTAGTCACGACATTATCCTCAGATCAGGGACAGTCCTCTAACTTCATTTTAATCAATTTTTCATTGTGAGTTGATTTCAACTACTTGTAAGTGACTTCCCACCAATGAACTTATTTAAAATAAAATATAATTTTTCTGTTCTCAGAATCTTTAGTAGACCCTTTGAATAGAAGCCTAGTGATCAAGTAAAATTAGTTTCATTTTCATCCATGCTAAATTGCCTAAATCAAATAAATAACTATATGGGGAAAAAAGTCTTTGATTTAATGTTGGTATTGGTTCCCTATGTGTGCCTCAGTGTCAAGTGAAGAGAAAAATCAGACACCTTGTGTTCATAATGCCCCTTGAGTGAAATTCCCTCTGCCCTCAACTTCCCCCTTCTAATGGGGGAAGTGGATTTATTTGCCTGCAATAATTGGAAACAAAAAAATGGCATGTTTAGACAATAGTTTCAAAATTAATAATACAAAATATATCACCTATATGGAAAAATATATTGGAAATAGGATAGATATGATATAGAAACAATTTGCTATGACTGAAAAATATGTAGCCAATGTGTTTACATGAGCAAGACTGGAACTTAAAAATTTCTGGTTTTCAACTGCTTCATTTACTTATAGATTCACTTGTCAATCAATTAATTGAGTGCTTCTTTGTGCTTGGTAGATATAACAGAAAAGCCAAGACCATTGAAGCTAGAGTGACTATCTTTTAAAATGAATTCTAATTTACTAGGAAACAGTAATGGCAATTGTACTTTCAGCTCAAGTTTCTATTAAAGTGTATTTGTGGTAGACTTTGTCTTATTAAGATTATGGACCATAGATTCCATACTGTTTGATGCCAAATTTCCTCCCATTCTACTTACTATATTGAGATTCAGAGAAAATTTCTTATTTTGACAATTATGAGTTTTATCTGGGGGAAAAAATGATTTATTGAGCTTTTTTGTAAAAATTAAATGAGATACAATTTAGGCAAGGAGTTGAGCTGTTTATGATATGAAGTTTAATCAATGTCAGATATTATTAAAATGTTTATTATGATGGTTAATTTTATCAACCAACTTGAGTGGGCTAAGGAATGTCCAGAGAACTGGTAAAACATTATTTGGGGGTATATCAGTGAGGGTGCTTCTGGAAGAAATAAGCTTTTGAATAGATAAGCTGAGTAAAGCGAATGGCCTTTTCCAGTGTGGGCAGGCACCCTCCAACTCACGGGGGGCTAAAATAGAGCAAAAAGGTGGGGAAAGGTTGAACTGAATTTCCTCTTTTTGCTTGAGCTGAGACACACATTTTCTCCTATTAATGCTTCTGAATGAGGCTTTTGGACTCACAGACTTACATCAATGTCTCCCTAGATTCCTAGGCCTTTGGGCTGAGACTGAATGAGGTGCACCACTGGTTTTCTTGGATCTACAGTTTGCTAATGACAGATCATGGGATTCCATGGCCTCCAGAATCATTTGAAAGAATTCCTTAATAAATCTCATCTCTTCTATCTATATATCTATGCTATACCAGTTATATTGATCTGGAGAACTCTAATATGATTTGTTATTACTCTTATTATTATTATCATTGTTTTCCATAATTATTTGGCCACATAGAATAGCTGAGTTTAGGCACTAGTTCTGTTGCCATATAATACTAAGCTTATTGCATCAAAATATTAAGCTTATGCATCAAAACATTACCTGGGAGAGTTTTGTAGCATAACATTTGAAGTATATTTAGTTTATCTATTCCTCCATGTATTTTTTAAATCTACCTAGATAGGTAAAGAACAGTATGCATAGGATTCATCATACCAGTCATGCTCGGGGTTATTGTGCATGAATTGTACTTGATATAGTTGCACTGATCATTATTTAGGATCAGTAAGAAACATAACATTGTAAGTCTTGTTTAGGGGACCAGGCACATTGGCCCTACTACTTTGAGAGGCCAAGGTGGATGGACTGCTTGAGCTTAGGAATTCAAGGTCAGCCTGAGCAAGAGTGAGATCCCTCTCTCCCTGCCATCTCTACTAAAAATAGAAAAAGTAGACTAGTGCCATGGCACTCTGCCCAGTGTGGCAGAGTGAGACTCGGTCTCAAAAAGTATGTCTTGTCATCATATCTCATTTTAGAATGTTGTCATGTGTGATGTTCATTCTACCCAAATGTGCACTATATGATGATTTCCAGCAAAGATTCCAACTCACCAATTACCAAGAAAACCAAGGTTTCCTTCCATCTTAATGGTATGTGTGCTTTTGTTTTATGAGTATTGCAATTTGTACAACTATCCACTTTTCCCTCTTTTGCCGAAAGTTGAGATCCAAATTTATCATGCATTCATAAGCAAATATATAGATAATAAATAGAAAATTATATGTCATAAATCTACCTTTCTTTTCCTGATGCAGATACCAAAAATCAGACATAACACTATTCCCCATGAAATATGGTTGCAGAATTTATCTCAGCATATCTCTTCTGAAAACTTCTACCAAACCATGAGAGTTAGAACATTGCTGGAACTCATTTGGCATCCTAGAACAAAGCATCATGGTTTGCATTCTAAGTCTCGTTTCCTACAGTATTTTGTGTTTTCCTGTTTCTTTTTCCTTGTGTATGAAATTACTACTTTGTGCTTCTATTATCTTTCATATATCCACATCTGTAAGTCGCTTTAAATTTTATTCAAACCAATATTACAGAAATCAATCTTCTACATCCTCAAGGAGCTCCAATATGGGTAATGAGATATATGAATAGAAAATTACTCAAAATATGAGAATTACTGTGAAAAAATAAAGCACAGGATAACTACATGGATGTTAGGAGAGACATAAGCCCACTTTTTCATTTGATGAGGATAGAATTATACAATGGTTAGTGAAGGAAATCATGACGTGAATATGTATGAGTAAGCAGGTATAGAAAATGTCATCAGGAAAACTTTGTCACTAGTGGTAGGTTGAATTGCCTACTTCAGGTCCTAATACTGCATTATTCAAGTTTTTGTGTTTGCATTTTAGCAGTGTTTCTTAAACTGTGGTACAACAGTGAGATGATTTTAGAAATCATTTTTAGGTATGTTTTAATTTCCATGGCATAAAAACCCAACTCAGAATGGATAAAACATGGAAAAGGAGTTAATAGTTCACATCTTTGATAAGCCCAGGACTAGTCAGGCCTCATGTGTAGATATCATAGTGATTTCTGTTTTGAGATTACTGATGCATTCAGAGGAGGTTGAGGGCAGGATGATACTAGTAAATCAGGTCAGACAGAGTCAGAATCTCTAGAGATTGGCAGGGTAGAACCTGGAAAATGAAAGGGATTCATTGGTCCACCACTTAGGTCTATATCCTGACTCACTCTCCCTTACTTCCTGCACAATTCACAGTATTGAATTTCTATGTCTGTAAAAACCAAAACAAGTAACCTCCAATTCATTTTATTGACCTTCACTGTTATAAAACATAATTCAGAATGGATCAAAAATATACCCTAGAATACAGCTTATAGTATTGCATAAGCTTTATTTTTTATTTATTTATTTATTTTTTATTAAATCATAGCTGCATACATTAGTGCAATCAAGGGGTACAATGTGCTAGTTTCATATACAATATGAAATGTTTTCATCAAACTGTTTAACGTACCCTTCATGGCATTTTCTTACTTAATGTATGAAGACATTTGTATTCTGTATTTAGTAAGTTTCACCTATACCCTTCTAAGATGCACCATAGGTGTGGCCCCACCAATTACCCTCCCTCCACACCAACCCCCCTCTTCCCATATTCTTGTGCTATAGTTGGGTTATAGCTTTCATATGAAACCTTTAAATTAGCTTCATAGTAAAGCTGAGTACATTGGATACTTTTTCTTCCATTCTTGAGATACTTTGCTAAGAAGAATATGTTCCAGCTCCATCCATGTAAACACGAAAGAGGTAAAGTCTCCATCTTATATTTTGTATAGCCAGGCCAAAATGTATATAATAAGGTCTTTGAAAATGTTATGTCCTGAATTATGTCTTTGAGGAATGATGCTCATTTTATTTCTCCAAGATGTTTTCAAAACAGAGCAGCAATTTCAACCTTATAGCCTGGTAAAGACAGAAGGGAAGTTACCCTAACTCACTTTACCTTGAATCTGATTTAGGAGAAATAACACTTTCTGTTATGCACAGTGAATTTAAAACTGCTGAAGAAGCACAGGATTAAAACAAGACTGAAGTCCTAAACACCACTGACAATTTTGAAATTGTTAAGCCTTTTTTTTTTCTATGTATCTTCCTTTTAGCTCATGGAAAATCTTCCAAAATTGTCTGTTACATCAACCGTGAATCTCCAACACATTTGTTCATTTATTCATGTGTGAATTCATTTGGAGAAACCAAAGAAGAGTGCCTTGACTGTGAATGTAGTTAATTGGATAAGCACTACCATGCCCAAATGTGTATAATAAGGTCTTTGAACATGTTATGTCCTGGATTATGTCTTTGAGGAATGACGCTCATTTTATTTCTCCAAGATGTTTTCAAAACAGAGCAGCAATTTCAAAATATGTAACTACCTGCACCCATGAAAACAATCTTGTGCCAGAAATCAGGGTCTATAAAAATTCAGGGCAGCACACAACACTTTACTTTGTAACTTATACCATTCTATGTCTTGTAGTAAACAATACAAAGAGTGTTAACATCTGAAAAAATGTACCTTCTGTGTCTGGAAAGGAAGACTGAGAATGATTAAAAAATTCAGAGACAATTCAGGAATCTCAAAATAATATTAGAACATTGATTAACTATAATTCAAGTAGATGGGACTTTAAAATAATTTGAGAGCCCGAAGAAACTCCAGGAGTCATTTAATCCAACCTACTTGGAACACAGTCCTCTCTTCCACCACGTCCCTTTATCAGTGGACTTCCTACCTCTTCAATCCCTCCTTCCTGAGTTTGCCTACTTGATTCTCAAAGAGCACTGATCTCTAGATCATTTATCAAGACTGAGATGAAATCTTCTTTCCTCTAACGTAACTATAGTTTTTTTCATTCTAAAGTGACAAAGAATAAGTCTTCTCTTTCTTAATTTAATATGACACTCTAATTTTGGTTTGAGATGAAGAAAGGGTACAGAAACAAGTCAGTAAAGGGCAAGTAGAAATTATTTTTTTAAACTATGTCATTGATTTTTCAGGGAATGTTCTGTAATATGTCCACATTTACTGTTAAAACCTCACTGTTGTACACCCATAGCAGGAAGGATAAACACAAATTTAAACCTTTAACTCCTCTGTTTAAAATCCTTCAGAGGAGTTTATCTTTCTTAGTATAATATCTAGATTTTTTTTTAAGACACAGAGTCTTGCTGAGTTGCCCTGGCTGGAGTGCAGTGGTATGCTCCCTCATTTTCACCCTCAAACTCCTGGGCTCTAGCCATCCTCCCTCCCCAGACTCCTGTGTAGCTGGCACCTCAGAAACCTGCCTCCACACCTGGATAATTTCTTTTGTAGAAATGGGGTCTTGATATATTGCTCAGGCCGGTCTCAAACTCCTGGACTCCTGCCTTGGCCTCCCAAAGTGCAGTGAGTAACCTACAATATAATACAGTATCCATCAGTCACCATACCTGGCCCTCCAAACTTCTTTACATGGTTTATAAGGCTCTGAAGTTAGGACTCATGCTACTTCTCTAGCCTTCTCAATGCTCACAACCACCTGCAAATCAAAAATCAGTAGTTTGTTCATATTCTATGTATTTCAGTACTTAAAAGCCAGTCTCTCTCTTCCCCTCCCTCTTGCATTCACTTCCTGAGATTCTTTCACATCTCTTGCTCTAATTGAATAACTAATTCTTGTCTCATCTCAAAGATTTTCTCTTAAGAAGCTTTTCTGACTATCCAAATTTAGGTCTTGTGCCTCTCTCATGAGCTCTCCTGGAATCCTGTAGTCTTGTTAACATAATTCTTGGGATACTGTATTATATTGTAGGTTACTCACTGCAACTGTAAGTTACACGAGAGAAGCAGCTGTAGCTAACTCATTCACTGTTTCATCCCTTACTTCTATTATAATGCCTGAAATACAGTTGGTGCTCAATGAATATTTGCTGAATTTATGCATAAATAATGATCAAATATGAACATAAGTCACTTCAAGGTCACTTGTCCAATAACAGAGAAATTATTTTCAGTTTATTCTACTATTAAAGCTGAGAGTAAACTAGATTATTTTGGAACGTTTCCAACAACCAAAATAATAATGGATAAAAAGAATTTCTAGTTAATTAAGCTGTGAGATACTCGTGGTTATGGTCTATATTTTATATGGAATTTTGATAGTCCTTGGCACAGGGTAGTTATTCATTCATGTCTTTGCTGGTGAACCCAAGTCTTTTATTATGACTAAACTCTGGATACATGTTTATAAAGAGACACAGTTCCACGACAATTTTTTAATGATAATCTTAAAAGGCTCTATACATACCCAACTACTATTCCTAACACCAGAAAGAGAAAATGAGCCCAAATCAATATTTTTATTCCTCTGGCAATAAGTAAATCGAGTTGATGACAAAGAAGGTTGTTTTCAAATCCTACATCTAGGGTAGACCATTAAGTCACTACATGTTACCTCTTATAGAATAAGATCATAAAAAAGAAATTAACAACAGGAGTAGATAAATGACCAAGAGATGTATGGTTTGCCTTGTAAACCTTATGCACATACCTAGCTTTCCTGATTAGTAACCCAGTGTGGACCTATAAAAAAGTAAGTCAGAAAGAAGCCTAGAGCTGCATTTTATGTAATCAACGCCATGAGTTACTGCCTGTCCCATTGCACAAAGGCTGTTTCAACCTTGAACGTGGCCTTTTGTTTGAACGTGTCACCATATGCTCCTAAATTGCTATGCAAAGATAGATTGTTCCACAGTTTCCTATTAATATTTTGCCTGGGCATAATGTTCACTTTTATTTGTCTAAAATGTTCTAAATTGCCAAGTGAATTTTGAAGTAATTGTTAAACTTTGCAAGTAGAGTCTTCCAGTCTATGATTGAATTGCATAGCTGAAATACATGAAAGCATCATGATCTGAGTTAGGGTGGCATAGTAAGATAAAGATGACAGTTACCATTTGTCAGCTAAAGGGGCTATGACTGAAATCCAGGAAATAGACTTCAAATGTATTTTTTTTCCTTCCATTGCCCTACTGTTCATATTCAGCTCATTAGTCTTGAAATAACATAGTAGAATGGTCTTTTAGGGAATTTAAATCACTTGAACAATACCCATTTCGGAGTTTCTGGAAAGGGTAGCACATGTCCCTAATAAACTCTTTAATAGTAATGGTTTCATTTCCTCCTTTGTTTTCTTCAATGACATAGGCAGTGTGACTCAAAAGGCAGGCAGGAGCCGGTTTGGAAAGGAAGACTTTGTTCTCTTTTACTGCCTTCCAGCCTACATGTTCCCTGTCATGCCAGTCTCTAAAGAGCAGCATCCAGTAGTCTACAGCAAACATGACCCAGGAAAAACCACAGAGCACCAAGTCAGAAGAAGAAAGGTCTCCCTCTCTCTCTCTCAATGAAATTTTATAGTATCCTCTTGGCAAAAGAAGAGATCTGGGTACAAATCAGACATCAAAATGCCACCACCTTTGCTCCTTCTGCACCACCCTATCATAGTGTCGGAAGTACCATTTCCTTACTGGTCTTACCCTTGGACTCTCCTGTGGGAATGAGAACTCAGTCTGGTTGTTACTTATGATTCTGGTACCTCCTGGGGACAAACATAGTGATTACAATATGCATTTTGGAATCAGTTGTACCTGAATATAAACCCTGGTTGTACTGCTTAAAAGTAGTATGGTCACAATTTTCACAAGAGGGAAAAATAATAGTGCCTACTTCTTAGGGGGTGATACGAGAACCAAATAAGGTCTTATACATAAAATGTGTACCTCTGCATCTAACTCATAGTTAGGATTTAATAAGCACTTAGCCATAATGACAATGGTGATTATGAGCATGAGCATGTTGGGGGGGCTTTTTTTACTTTAGTACATGAGCACATTGGTGGTTTTCTTTTTTTTTTCATTTCTCAAAAGATTTTTATTTCTGTCTTAAATAAGAAGATACACACTCAGCCTTATGAGTAAACCGAGTTTTAGAGATACTTACACTATTACTCAAGATAAGATGCCTAACCTGTGACAGAACTTAGACTTAAACTTGGCTCTGACTGCATAGCCCAAGTTCTCAATGGATCACAGCTACATTGATACCATGCCCCGTGTTCACCTAGGAAATAAGTGAATCCCTCAGGACACTATGAAAAACCCTTGATGTAGATCTTTGTCCCACATCCTGAAACTTTTGCTTCAGTGAAGCATATTTTATTGGTGAACGCTGACCTTATGACCTTGAGCACACTTCACCTCTGTTTCCTCAGAGGGAAAATGGGCATCATCGTAACACTAACAGCTATTTTATAGGGTTGTTAAGAAGATTACATAAGCTAATAAACCTAAATAATTTAGATTCTTGTCACACAGCAAACATTGTGTACATCAATCTATTTTTATTACTGTTAATATTATTATCATTATTACTACTTAATGCATTAGAGAAAGCTATTGGTTTTGAGTAACAGTGATCTAAATAAAAGTCACTTAAGCAGTTAGTGATATAGTTTTTTGGGGGGTAATAAAAGGCCTGGAAATGGGCAGCTTCTGCCTTTGATTCTATGGTTCAATAATACCCTCAAAGACCAAAGTTTGCTTTCTTTGTTTGTTTTCAATCTTTTTACACCATGACACGTAGCATTTTGCTCTTTAATTCTCAGATTCTCAGGATATCTGCTAGAGAGCCAGGATCCTCCCTTGCACTCAATTCAGGAAGGTGGGAGGGGAAAGGACAAAATAAATAGTGAAGCAACGCCTGCCTCTTTTGTCAGAAAAGTGAAAATCCCCTCGGAAGGTGATCTCTATATGTCTGCACAGTGTCCACCTATGTTTCCTTGACAAAACTGTGTTAAAAAGCCCCCAAGGTATCCTAGGAGAGTGACTTTACCTTTTTGAGGTTCTATGTTGCAATTAGAAGTGGACGCCAGGCTGGACAGCCAAGCCTGCTGTATCCACAAGGAGAAATTCAGAGGTCCTAAAATAGGAAGTAACTTGATGATGAAAGTATCATCGACATTCATTACACTGTAGGCTTTTATTTCAAAAGCATTGAATGAAATACAGGAAAATGCTATTTAGCTGAAATAAAGACAGTAGTCTGATTTGTGGCAACATGTTCAGGTCAACAGTGAACACTTAGATGCTCCTGTGTCCTGGGGACTTATCTACAGAGAGCCTCTAAACCAGCTTTGAAAGCCACAATCGCAATGTGTGGAATCCTGTAAACTAGTTCCCCTTGACACATAAACCCTGCCTGTGGGAAACTGACCGTGAAATTCTGATAGTCTATACAAGATCAAACCAAATTCAGCAAGACTCTCACCTGATTTGTTTAAAAATGATGTAACTTGTTATTCCAATAACCAGTCAATAAATAAAAGCATATATGAAAACTGGTTTGGGTTGATATTAGATTTGAACTAAGTGTTTATGTTATTGTTGCCACTGGAAGTACTTTTTGATTTCTAGATTTAATAATTCTATTGTTTCTGCACAAAAATTCCATAATTTGGAACAACATACAAAATTGTCTCTTTGATAGGAAGACACTTTTAAATCTGATACCTATCTATTTTCAAGATAGTTATTTGCTAAGCATATATTTGAAACCACATTTCAATAACAGTCCTAATATTTGTAAATAGACATTTTATGAATGACTGACTAAAATTATGGGATAGAAAATATTTCAAAAAAGACAAATAAGAAAAATTATCTACACCATCATTAAATACCTTGATCTACACTGTGCTTGTTTGTGATTAAACTGTATCCCTATTTGCTTTAGTCACTTTACATGGGATCTGCCACTCATAACTGAATCATTCCTTTAAATAACAAACACAATGCAGATAAAGACATTTAATACATTCTCATACACTAGAGTGTGCGTAAACGAGATGTTGGCCAAGGAAATGTCACAAATTGCTCCCCTAAGGCCTTGTGGAGAGGTCTACCTGACTTTGAGTTCTGATTTAGCCACTTTCCAATTGAAGGATTTTTCACAAGGTACTTTTTTACCCTTTTCCTCATAAATAAATTAAAAATAATTCCTGTCCTACTAAGTGCTTAAGAAAATTAAAATATGGACATATAGACCAAAAAACCTTTACTATGCTACCATAGGGAAGGTCCTTAATTATCAATTCCTCAGAAAAATCATTAGATATCTGGCTTCACAAGTGTATGTATAATTGTTATAGATAAAATGCTGCCATTTTATTTCTGTTTACTTTAGTTCAATATTTATAAAGAAAAGATTTTCTTAGGTGTGGTAGACATACTTGCAGTGGTAAATTTTATGTATTGATAGGAAAGGTATTTTTGGATGAGATTACCATTTAAATTGGTGAACTTGGGGTAAAGCAGATTGCACTTCATATCGTAGGTGGGCCTCAACAAACCCCTTGAAAAACTCTGGTGCATCTTACAAGGGTACAAGTGAAAATTACTAAAGGTAGAATATAAATGTCTTCATATAGTGATTAAAAGGCCATGAAGGCTATGTTAAGTAGTTCAATGAAAATATTTCAGATTGTATATAAAGTCAGCTCATTGTGCCCCATGATTGCACCAATGTACACAATTATGATTTAATAAAAATTAAAAAAAAAAAAGAAAAACTGAGTAGAACAAAAAGACTGGCCTCCTCAAGTGAGGGGGAATTTTCTTGCAGACTGCTTAGACTTCATCTGCACTATTAGCTCTTTTGCATCTGCAGCCTGTCTACTTTTGGACTGGAACTATGGCATTGACTCTTCTGGGTCTCCAGCATGTTGATCCACATTGTGGATTTTTAACTTACCACCCTTCATAATTCCATAAGCCAATTCCCTGAAATTAATAAATAAACACACAGACATGTATATATACACAAACTATGATTTTTATTTCTCTGAAAAATACTAATTAATAAAATACTCTACAGTGATCTCCATGATTTTCTTCCCCTAATATACTATGACATCAGTAGTCCCTCTCACTCTCATTCTCTGTCTGATTTTCTCTCCCTCCTTACCTCCCTCCCTCTCTTTTTTTTCTCTGCCTCTCCATTTCTTTAGGTGTTGCTAGCTTTGAATAAACAAGTTACTATTAATTCTTATGGCCTTAAGGAAATGCATTCTGCTGACAACCTAAGCTTAAAAGCAGATAATTCCCTGTTTGAGCCTCAGGATGAAAATGCAGTCAACAGGTACCTTGATTTCAGCCCTGTGAAACCCTTCACATAGGACCTAGCTAAGCCATGTCTGGACTCTTGATCCCCGGAAACTATGAGATTATATATGTGTTTTATTTCAATGACCAAGCTTGTGGTAATTTTTTACACAGAAATAGAAAACTAATATACTCCTGTCATTATTAAACAAAATGAATTTCTAACAGTTATTTTTCTCCTTAGCTCTCCAGCTTTGGTCTCTACTAAATTAGCGGCTCTAATTCCCAAAGGTGTGGGCCAACCCAACATACTGAGTTCCTTACTGAGGGCAAAGAAAACCTGAAATGGAAAGAGGAAGAAAGAGGTTATAAATGTAAGTCCGTGATCAGTTCAGAAATAAGGAATGTAATGGTATTGTGTATTTTTGTTATTTTACATATATTTACCATTTTTTTTCACTTTTCTCTCTCTCAGTCTCATATTCTCTAATATAAGTGTTAGATATCCTATCTAAGTAACAGGATATTACAGCAGAAGTGGAATTTATCTGGAAGGGCAACAAGTACCTCCAGAAGTGAATAGAGTCCATGAGGTTTGTGCCTCCTCTTTCAGGGAGAGGTTAATTTGTCCTCCTTTATATGTAGGATACAGCCAGGTGTATGTGGGACACTGGCATTGTATTGAGCAGAAGTGAGATGTTGCTATTCTTATTTGGAACCTATATATGGGCAAAAGAATGTCAATAAAGATGCTGAATTGACAAAGGGCACTGTGCTACAATAGATGCTGTCAATGTGGCACCATCACCACTAACCCCCTTAGTACTGGTTAGGGTTCTCCCTTGATCTATTGATACAGAACGATGTTTTTTGTTTTTCCTTTTTTTTATTAAATCATAACTGTATACATTAATACATTTATGAGGTACAACCTGCTGATTTTATTAAATCTGCTGATTTTATCTTAACACAATAATGAAGTAAGTGAGGTGAAGGCTATGTTAACCAGTATGATGTAAGCATTCCAGAACCATGTCTTACAGCATCTCTCCTATCCTCTCCCTCCTCTTCCATCCCCTCTCCTCCCCTCCCCTTCCCTTTTCTCTCCTCTCCGTCTCTGTCTTCTCTCTCTGCTTGAGCTAGAACTGGTAAGTCCATCTCCTCATTCCCTCAGATATCAGTGCTTTCTTTTGGTTCTTGGCCCTTTGGATTTGGACTGAAACCTATGTCATTAACTCACTTCGTTCTCAGCTTATAGGCTTTCCTGGGCCCCAGTCTGCAGATGGCAAATCATGGAATTTCTCAGTCTCTATAATTGCATGAGCCAATCCCTCATAATAAGTCTATTTGGAGACCTCAACACTGTACTTTCAGATCATAATTTACAGAATCTTTTATCCAATGGTGGCAGAATCCACATGCTTCTTCTCAGTTCATGGATCACTCTCAAGGATAGACCATTACATTAAGCCACAAAAAAAAGACTCAACAATTAAAATAAATTGAAATTATACCAGGTACTTTCTCTGATCACAATGGAATAAAACTAAAAATCAATAACAAGAGGAACATTGGAAAATATACAAACAAATGGAAATTAAACAATACACTCCTGAATGACCAATGAGTCAATAAAAGATTAAGAAGGAAATTTAGAAATTTCTCAAAACAAGTGAAAAAGAAAACACAACAAATCTATGAGATAAAGAAAAAATAGTAAGAAGAGGAGAATTTATAGCAATAAATGGCTACATCAAAAAAGCAGAAATGCTCCAAATAACCTAATGTGCTTCTCAAAGAAACAGAACAAAAGAGTGAACAAAATCCAAAATAAGTAGAAGAAAAAAAATAATAAAAATTAGAGCATAAATAAATAAAATTAAGACAAAAGTTCAATAAAACAAAATTTTATTTTTTTAAGATAAACAATACACACAACCTTAGTCAGATCAAGAGAAAAAGAGGACAGACCCAAATAAATAAAATCAGAGATGAAAAAATAGATATTACAACTGATATTGCAGAAATACAAAGCATGATTTGAGATGAATATGAACAACTATATACCAATATATTGAAAATATCGAAGAAATGGCGTGGCACCTCTGGCTCAGTGAGTAGGGCACCTGTCCCATATACCAAGGGTAGTGGGTTCAAACCTGGACCCAGCCAAATGGTAACAAAAAAATAGCCGAGCATTGTGGCAGGCACCTGTAGTCCCAGCTACTCAGGAGGCTGAGGCAAGAGAATCACCTAAGCCCAGGAGCTGGAGGTTGCTGTAAGCTGTGGCGCCATGATACTCTACCAAAGGCAACAAAGTGAGACTCTGTCTCTAAAAAAAAAATAAAAGAAAGAAAGAAAGAAAAGAAAATATAGAAGAAATGGATAAATAGCCCAGCAAGATTTAGCCAGCAAGAAATCAAAAACCTGAATAAACCAATAAGAAGTAGTGAGGTAGAAGCAGTAATAAGAAGTCTCCCACCAGAGAAAAGCCCAGGACCCAATAGCTTTACTGCTGAATTCTACCAAGCATTCAAAGAGCTAATATCAATCCTACTTAAAGTATTCCCAAAAATTGAAAAGGAGAGGATACTTCCAAACTTATTTCATAAGGCTTGTATCCCCCTGTTACCAAAATAAGATGACACAACAACAATAACAACAACTATAATATCTCTGATGAACATAGATACAAAACTATAATATCTCTGATGAACATAGATACAAAAATCCTCAACAAAATACTAGCAAACTGATTTTAACACAGTAAAATTGATATAAGATCATATTGTCTCTTGATATAAGATCATATTGTCTGCAAACAAGGATAATTTGACTCCTTCTTTTCTAATTTGGATGCCCTTTATTTATTTCCCTCTTCTTGTCTCTTGTAATCATTTTACTGTGATTACATTCAGTGTGATCAAGTGGAATTCTTTCCAAAGATGCAAAGACGGTTTAACATATACAAATCAACATAACTCAAGACTAAAACACTATAATCAATTCAATTGATGATGAAAAGCATTTAGTAAAATTCAACATCACTCATGATAAAAACTCTCAAAAAACTCGCTGTAAAAGAAAGTTACCTCAACCCAATAAGAGCCACACATGACAGACCCATAGCTAGTATTATACTGAATAGGAAAAGACTCTCCATTAAGATCTAGAAGATGACGAGGATGCCCATTTTCACCCCTGTTATTCAACATAGTACTGGAAGTGATGTAGCTAGAGCAATCATAAAAGGGAAATAAATAAAGGGCATCCAAATTAGAAAAGAAGGAGTCAAATTATCCTTGTTTGCAGACAATATGATCTTATATCAAGAGAAACATAAAGATTCCATCCTAAATATATTATAATAGATATATTCATTAAAGTTGCAGGATACAAAGTCAACATTTTGAATCAAATTCAAAATCAGTTGAATTTCTATATGCCAACAGTAAACAATCTAAGAAAGAAACCACAAAAGTAATCCCATTTGCAATAGCTACAAATACAACCTAATCTTTTCAATGATCCATACAAGGCCCCTTTTTATTAATAAATTTATAATTTATCTACATGTCTATTCTAATAATATAATCAGCCTTTCGTGGAAAGACTGTGTAAGCCAAAGGTAGAATATGGACAATAACTCTTATCTATCTGTAAGTCCTGCTCCAGGTAGAATGAAACCCCGTCTTGCCTATCTGAGCTAATCAATATCCTAAGTCCTATGTTTATTAATTTGATTATCTTTTAAAGGAATTTTGTCTACATATGGGCAAAGATATTCTTTAAAAAGATTTTCCTAAAGTTTTACTAAAATATATAGGGTATAATTATGTTTCAGAACTTACTACTTTATCAAATAATATTAAATACATTTCTGGACTTCTACTTCTGGCCATGAGGGAATAATTGGAACTACATCAGCCTGTCTGCTATAAATATCTGAAACTTTAAAAAAATATCTGAAGGAAACATTTCCAAGAATTAGAAAACAAGCAGCACATAACAGCAATCCTTGAGAAAAGAAAACTAACAAGTTCCTCTCTTGTCCCTCTGCCTAGGGACAGTTTCTGGAGTGTTGCAAAGACAAGGACCAGAGGCAGGGGATGGTGCCCCACTGAGCCCAGATGGCAGACAGCGAGTTCTGGGCTGCTGAAATGCCTGAAAACGTGGAGAGTGGATTCTTGATGAAGGAGTATCACAGAGGAAACAAAGTAAATGTTTGGAAAGGGTAGTTTAAGGCAATTATCTGGCTGATAGCTACTTTGCGTATGTATAGGACCTGATTTGTGATGCTTAAGGAAGTCACTAGTATGAGGTTAGGGGCAGAATGGAGAGGACAAAGTCATGCTGGAAAATAATGTAGTTCTTCCAGACCATCCCAAATGAATAGATGTTGTTAATACTCCAGCCATCTACCAGAAACACAAAAGGAACTAAACATTAGGAATAGGGACTGTGCTCTAGAAAAAGGTCAAAACATAGACTAAAACCAAGCCTCAGCAAGAATGGGCTAGTCATCAGAGTTTG
This sequence comes from Perodicticus potto, assembly GCA_963574655.1. Classification (NCBI taxonomy): domain Eukaryota; kingdom Metazoa; phylum Chordata; class Mammalia; order Primates; family Lorisidae; genus Perodicticus; species Perodicticus potto. Next base: position 42,102 of record CAUYRH010142801.1, on the reverse strand, counting down.
GAGTTGAGGTTTGCCAAGTCTGCAGAGCTTGGTAAATACTGTATCTTGGGTCATTGGTGATGTTTATGAAATACTTGTAGGATAACTGGAGTAAACAAAACACATGGTGGCCTTAGTATTCCTCATAGACATATTTATTTAAGAACATATTGGGTAGATGGTTGGTATAATGGATGTTTGTTGATTACTTTTCCATTGTTTATTTGCATTATAGTGGAAATTCCCTCATGTCATTTTGAAATAATTAGAAATATTTAACTGAAATTTTGATGAGATTTCCAAAAAACGATACCCTGCCAACCCTAGATAGGTGATTGATATCTCACTCAAGAGAGCCTTGTTGGTATGTTTCTCTGCTAAGACCTCAACTCCTAAGGGAAATAAGCACAGAAGACAATCACAGTGAATCCAGGCCAACAGTGATGCCCCAACAGCACAGGCCACATTAACCCCCACAGCATATGCCTTCTGAAGTAACATAACCATCTTATTATTCTATTCTTTTTGCGCCAAGTTCTTTTTTCTTTTCTTCTCTTCTTCTTTCTCCTTCCTCCCTCCTCCTCCTTCCTCCTTCCTCCTCCTCCTTCTTCTTCTTCTTCTGACAGAGTCTCACTCAGTCACCCTGAGGTTGAGTGTGTGGCGTCATAGCTCAGGGCATCCTCAAAGTCCTGGGCTCAAACGATTCAGTTATCTTAGCCTTCCTCATAGCTGGGATGAGAGGTACCAGCCGCAAGCCCAGCTAGTTTTTCTATTTTTAGTAGAGATTGGGTCTCATTTTGCTCAGGCTGGTCTACAACTCCTGACCTCAGGTGATCCACCCACCTCGACCTCCCAGAGTGCTAGGATTAGAGTGAGCCACTGCACCTAGCCTCTTTTCATTTCCTCTTAAGATACTCCAAGTCTTTACAGCAAATTTGTGTTCATTAGAAAAAGTACAGCCAAACAATTTCGCTCATATGGTTCTTACTACTACTTTTTGCTGCTTATAGACAAAGAACCCTTAGCTAAGTAGAACTAGTGATTGAGGAAGTCTTCAGAGTTCACTGCCAAGCATCCCACCATTGAGTTGTCAGCACCACTTCTCAGTAATTAAGTGCATCTCCGCATCTACCTGGATTCTGAGTTTATTTGTAAGCTAGTTCCTATAAAACAGGATTTGAATTCATATCAGCAGAACACAAGGGAGAGGCTGAAGGAGATGACCCAAAAGTCTCTTAGCAACTAATCCTATTCCCTTCCTTTAGTTTCCCTTTAGATGAATTTAATTTATGCTCCTCAGTCTCGCCAAGCCCTGGTAAATAAATAAAGCAAGTATGGCAGTGGGTGTAGACAATGACTTTACCTATCTTCAGAGGTAACTTAATGGGTTTACGCTGTTACATAGGCATTCCCCATTCACAGACTAAAAATGAAACCTGATTATAATTCCATTGTGTTACAAGGGCTTCAGATTAGAAAATATTTTTTTCAGAAGCACTTATGAAATTCATACCAAGCAAAAACAAGATAAAAAAATCAGTTGTAGTTGAGAGGTGAGGATTTTCAATTACATCAACAATTCTAGGCCCCAGAAATGGCAAGTGAAGGTGGTCAATAAAAGGGCATTTAGCATAGACACTAACTTCTTGTAGAGACTCATGAAAGCCTGTTTCAGGACAGTGGGAAGAATATATTTATTTTCTGTCTACTTTGCTTGGGCAGAGTTTATTGGTCCTTGGCTTTATATATTCACGGTTTTCTTTCACCATTTTCAGCATAAAAAGATATATGTATGTGTGTGTGCGTGTGTGTGTGTGTGTGAATACATGAATGCTACAAAGTACAAAGGGTAAGAAAGCATGATTTATCATCAAAGAGACCTTCAGAATTTTCACACAATAAATGTCCTTCACTGGGCAGTGAAACAATCTAACTTTTGGATGGGGTTTATCATTCATAGCTTAAGACAAGCGAGCACAATCTTTTTAGAATTACCTCTTCCTGTGAGGGAGAAGAATCATATGAAAGGCTCAGATTCTGTTTGGGAGTTGTCCTATATATCTCCCAAACTTCAGGGTTGCCTATAGATACTATGGGTTTTTTTAAATGTTTTCTCATACTTTCTATTTTACATCACATGTGGGAAAGAAGAACACATGACTCATTAAAATTTGGTGTAGATCACTAGAGCTTTTGGCAGTGGTTACTGACCGAATAATATGGTTGATGGAACCTAGCTGGGTCCATGCCAGTCCATTTAGTGTAATTCATATAAATTGGGCCAATAAAATCCAAAGAATGAGAACATTACAAAAGTGGGTTTCAGAGATTCACAGAAAAATCTTCTAGTTAAGGAAAACCTGATATTATTTGTCATTGACATTTATCAAACATACTGACAACTGCCTAGTCCTCTGTATATAACTGTGTTACAGACAAAACACAGTTTTATACTCCTCTTATATTCCTCTGTATATAACTGTGTTGCAGACAAAACAATTATTTTGGTAACTCACCTGGAATATTTTAGCTCGAATTCACTGTAAGCCTTACTTCTTAAAAGTCTACTGTATTTGGCTTATTCTAAGAGAACACACAAGCTTTTTTCTTAAGTATAAAGTCAGGAAGCTAACAAATTTTTAAATATATGACAATTAAGTTTGTAAACCTGCCGTTGTGCACTTACCTTGGCAGCACTGTGCAAACAACTCAGTAAGGTTTCATAACCTTGACATATCAGTGTTTCACAGCTGTGCTCATGTCAAAGTGTGATGGTGGCTTGTAGTGTGGCATCCATTACTGTGGTTACTTGTTTTGTGTCCCATTGTAAGAATGTGAAAGCTTGAATTAAAGCAAAGAACAAACACTAGATTTCTTGTTAAACTTGGCAAAAGTGGAAGTGAAATCAGACTTAGGATAATTTATGGAGATAATGCCAGGAAGAAAACAGAGGTGTGCAAATGGATTAAATGTTAAATGTTTTTCTTGGGGGGGAGAAAGCATCACTGATGAAGAAAGGTCAGGGCAGCCAGTAACGACCAGAATTGATGAAAACATTACAGAATTCACGGAATTGTGCCTCAAAATCTTTGGCTGGCTGTGAGAAGCATAGTAGAACAAGTAAACATCAATAGAGAAACAGGTAGGAAAATCTTAACTGAAAATCTTGGCCAACTACTCATGGCTTTTTCATCACTATAATGCACCAGCTCAGATGGCACTGTCAGTGAGGGAGTTTTTAGCTAGTAAACAAATAACCGTGTTGGAATACCCTCTCTACTCACCTGACCTGAAAAAAAAACCCAGTGACTTTTTTCTTTACCCAAACATAAAGGAAATATTGAAAGGACAATTCAATGACATTCAAGACATCAAGGGTAATACAACAGCTCTGATGGCCATTCCTGAAAAAAAGTTCCAAGATTGCTTTGAAGGTTGAACTAGCTCCTGGTATAGGTGCATAACTTCCCAGGGGGAGTAATCATAGTGATATTCAGTCATGAGGTGTGTAACCCTTTTTCTAGGATGAGTTCACGAACTTGTCAGACCTCACAGACAAATGACTAAATCCATATCTTTTGCTGAAAGTTAACATTTCATAATAATTTACTAAAATGGTGTGCCTGTAAAACAAGAATTCTTAGATTCATGTTCCAGATAGGTGAAGTTAATCTTCATACCCAGTAGCATAAAAAAAATCAATGCTTTTTTAAGGATCATATTTTTGGCAAGTTCTCTGGCTTCAACAAGAGAAACTTTTTGACTTTCTATAATTAGAGTTTACATCATCTCACAAGCTTAAAGTGACTCACTGAAAATATTACCTTGATTATTTACTGTTATCATGGTAATATTTTATTATCATACTACTAGTATATTGGGCAAGAGCAACATTTTTTAGACTGACTGTCTAGAGGGTAACCTTGATTACTTAACTTTCATATTAACTTACCATCTGCTTAAAAATAACCCAAGGATTTTTATATATAATGGGAAAAGGCATCACAAAGAAAATATGATTTAAAATTTTTTTCATTTAAGTTTATTTCAGAATATTCTGGAGATAAATTACTTTTGTACCATTCATTCAAAGTTATACATATAAATGTGCCCATCAATCACCCAGATGGTATACATTATACCTGTTAGGTGTGAATTTATTCATCCCCTAAGCCCCCTGCCCATCTGCTTGATTTTTGGTGAGAGTTATATTTATAATTTGAGCATATATTCTGATTAAATCTGACATATCACAAGGTTAGTCAACTAATAAATCAAATTAAAATAACCCAATTACAAACATATCCATCAACTACGTATATTAAATGGCAAAGTCAATGATTATATATTTTCTTATTAGAATAATATTAATATGTATCAGTGTATATTAATGTTTGTGGAAAAATATACTACTACTGTTTTGAGCATATGTTCCATTTTTCATTTGCTATTCTAAGTACTTCTAAATTCATTAAATCCTATGAAATAGATACTATTATTATCCCAATTTTATAGATGAAGAGAAAGAGAAGGAGGTTAAAGAACTTGCTCAATATCCCACAAAAGGTTAACTGGTAGAGGCAGGTTCTGAATTTTGAACCCAGAATCTGCATTTTTACATTCTCCTTACATTCATGTTTTATGACAGAAAACATTTGTGTTGTAATACAAACCAGAGCATTGCATTTGCTCATAAAATGTATAAACTGACTTAGCATGGTGGTGGCAGAAAGGTTATTGGGGATCTTAGTAGCAAATGAACAGCATTAAATACCCAACTGCAAACATGATTTTCTGTAGAACTGGAATGACTTTAATTTTATTTTTTTTAATTTAAATAGTCTAGAAGGCTGAATCCCAATGTATTGGAGATATTCTATCTCTTTCCTGTGAATGAGAACTAAAGGCATTATTAGCTTTGGAAACGTTATCTACACATAGGAAATGAGTAGATTAAGTATCTCCAGTGCTCACTCCTTGGGCACAGACCTGCTTTAAGATAATTGCAACTCCAAAATGCCTACTATCACAATTGTACCAAAAACTTCCGCAAGGAATTCGACAGGAAGTGAGTGGGAAAGGGTATTTCTTCCCCATAAGAAGACAAATGTACAGTTCATTTTTTAAAAACCTCTGGCATCTTCATCCTTTCAGCTACTTTTCCTTTGTTGAACATTGTAAGTTCTGAAGAGAGTGAATGCTGTTTTCTCTGTTGAAATTGACTGAGATCTTTCAGAAAATCACTATAGGTAATGAATTTGTAGTATATTACAGGTCTAATAAACAATGTTTGAGACTATATTTCTTACTTTTAATTAGAAGTAGTGTTTTTGTATGATAGTTCTATTTTCACTTTTTTGAGAAAACTCTGTATTGTTTTTCATAATGGCGTTACTAACTTACATTCTCACCAACAGTGTGTAAGGGTTCTCTTTCTCCACATCTTCTCCAGCATTTGTGGTCTCTTCCCTTTTTGATGATAGCAATTCTAAGTGGAGTGAGGTGACATCTCATTGTGCTTTTGATTTTCATTTCTGATGATTACTTGTGTTGACCTTTTTTTTTTTTAAATATACATGATAGTCACTGGTATGTTCTATTTTTTGAAATGTATTTTTAGGTCTTTAGCGCATTTTCCTGTCAACTTAAAGTTTGCTTGCTATTAAGTTGTTCAAATATTGAAAGTATGAGGGCTGAGTGGCACCTGTGGCTCAAGGAGTAGGGTGCTGGCCTAATTTACTGGTGGTGGCAGTTTCAAACCCAGCCCTAGCCAAAAACTGAAAAAAAAAAAAAAAAAAAAAATGAAGGCTATCCAGAAATATCTATCCATGTACTATGAAAAATAGTATTAACACTGTCAGGTTATATATAGTTTCCAACTATTTTCCCCTATTTTATGGGTTGTCCTTTCATTCTGTTAATTGTTTCTTTTACTATGCAGGAGGTTTTATCTTGATGTAATTCCCATTTATATATTTTTACCTTTTTTGCCTGTGTTCTTAAGGTATTATCCAGAAAATCCTTGCCCAGACCACTGTCATGGAGCTTTTCCTTTATATTTTCTTGTAGTAGTTTTATAATGGGTATATACCCAAAGGAAATTAAATCAATATATTGAAGAGATATCTTTACTCTCAAGTTTATTGTAGCACTAGTTTCAAGAGCTAAAGTAAATAAAATGTCCATCTATAGATGAACAAATATGCACACATTTAAACACACACATACACACAATGGAATACTATTTAGCTTTAAAAAAGGAAATCCTATCATTTTCAACAACATAGATGAACATGGAGGACATTATGTTGAGTGAAATAGACCAGGCACAGAAAGACAAAATATAATGTGATCTCACTCATATGTGGAATTTTAAAATATTCATCTTATAGAAGTAGAGGGCAGAATAGTGAATACCAGCAGGGTAAGGGGAAGGCAATATGGGGAGAGACTGGTTAAAGTATACATAATTTCATTTCAGTAGGAGACAGGAGAAATAAATTTAAGAGATCTGTTAAACAACAAAGTGGCTATAGTGAATGACACTATTTTGTGCTTTTGAAAACTGCAAAGAGTAGATATTGAGTGCTCTCACCACAAAAATAATAATCATATGAGTTAATGTATTTGCCAATTTGAGCTACACAATCTATATATACCTTGAAGTGTTATGTTGTACGTAATAAATTTGTTCGATGTTATCTGTCAATTAAAAAAATTCTACTGCTAGTATTGTGGTGAAATCAGTAGCGTGCACTTCTCCTAGATGCAATGCAAAGAACTCACATCATTTTTTGGACTGTAACTGCCAAAAATAGTTAATCTGAATCTATTTACAAGGAAACATCTGAGAAATACAAGTTGAGGGACATTCTACTAAATAATTGACCTGTACTCTTCAAAAATTTCAATGCCATGAGTTACAAAGAAAAACCCATGAACTATAAAGAGACCCAGATTAAAGAAGAATAAAAAGATATGACAATTGAATGTAATGCAGATATTCTATTTCTTTTGCTCTAAAGGACACAGTTGAAACACCTGAAAAAATAGCAATAAGAACTGTAAATTATATAATAGCACTGCTTCAGTGTTAATTTCCTGATCCTGGTCATCATACTGTGTCTATATAAAATATTCCTTTTATTTATGACATACAAATGAAAATATTTATGGGCAAAAAAGAAAAAATAAAAGTAGTAGTAGTAATTTTCTTTAAAGTGGCAGTGGGAAGAGATTTAAAGTATGAATAGAATTGAATAAAGTGTAACCTAAATGTAAACTTTTTTCTCTTTGTCTCATGCAATCAGTAAACATCCTTAGATTTTAAACCCCAATGATTCCTAAGAGGTCTAAGGATTTCCAAAAATTTTTTGTTTGGTTGATTGGTTGGGTTTTTCTGCCTACCTAAAACCTCCAGAGTCAAGACAGTCTATCTCTCAAGGTATTCTGCTACACTCTTGAAATACTTTTCTTTCCTATTATATCTGAATTGTTCTTACACCAAAAATTTCAATCACGTCAGTAAAGTCCCCTTGAAAATTCTCTGGAAAAACTGGACAGTTCAGGTGTCATTGTAAAGAAAAATATCTAACAAGAATTGTTCTTTTCCTTAGTATATAGCATCTGGTGATTTTTTTGTATGTTTTAAGTTTGTTCAATTAAGTTTAATTGCAAAATAAATCCCAGTGAACTTTAAATTGAAATGAGGCACATACATGAAACATATGTGATTTCACAAAATGTGTCTCCCAGAACAATTATTTTCGACCAAAAGGGAATGTGAAATCTTTGTAAGTATAGTTTACGTTTATGAATGTAATTAAGATTTGCTCATAATTTTTCTCATCTACCAAGAACATTAATAATTTTTTATCTATACATCTATTCTTGGTAAGTGTCTATTAGTATTTATATAGATGTCTACATAAAAACAATAGTGTTTCATGTTAATTTATTAGGCTATTTATATATTATAAAAATGTTTTCAATTTATTTCTGTTTTTTTTTACTCCACTAAAAATTTTGAAGCAAGAAATACATTCAAATTCTTTTTCTACCTCACTACATTGTGAATTCTTTGAATTCTTGCCCAATTTTTGTTCCAGTTTTCCAAATTTGTACATTTAACAACACAGCAGGTTTTTAATGTAACACATGCTGATAGTTTGTGGAATGATCTCTGTATGTAGTGTAATAAATTAACATTGGCACTGCCAATGAGATAATGATGATGTTGGTACTAGGATGATAAGAAGCACTGTAGGTGGTAATCAAGTAACAATTATTTTCATTCAGACATCTGGGCTTAATCTTGCCTCCCAGTTTTTGCTACCTGTGTCCCTGGGCAAGTTAGTAAACCTCTGTGATTATCAGTTTCCTTATCATTAAAATATAAACAATAATAGTACCTACTTCATAGGAGTTTTATAAGAATCAATTGACATGATGTTTACATAAAACTTAGCACAGTTCTTGGTCTACTTAATGCTGATTAATGTTGTTTTAATTGGCACGGTTATTATTAGATTATCCACTTGCATTAGTCACATTCAGATAATTTATGGTGCTGAATAACTTAACTATTTTTATGTGTTTATTTTTACTTAAAATAATTCTTTTTATTAACAGATAACTAGAACTTGTACACGGTAGATACTATACTTCATTTTAGCCAAAAGGCCAAAAAGTGATTACAACTTGTGCAAGGTAGAAATGTTGAAAATAAAGATAAGCAATAGTGTTAAGAACAATAATAATGAAACTTTATATCTCTACCACCCCAGATTGCTACTGATAACGGCTTCAGCTCATATATTTCTGGATTTTCTCTATTCGAGCATGTTCATGAACACAAACACAAGCACAATGTACACACAGATTTTTTTTAACTAAAATGAGATCTCATGTAGTTTCACAGATACCATTCTACAACAACCTTTTCTATTAGTTTATTTCAACTTTTTCATTTTAGTAATAAATGTTTATTGCTTTGATATCTAAACACTTTCTGTTTTTCTCTACTGACCCCAAATATCCTTTATAACTTTTTTACCTAAACCATCCCTTATATCTGGTTATGTCCACAACCATTCTTCTAAACAAATAAAATACGTTTTTATAAAGACACTGTAGAGAGAATATAACACTGATGTTTTTCTGTCACTTTCTCCTTTTAAAACAGCAGTTCTCAACCTTCCTAATGCTGCAATGTATTTTCATTGTTAAAAGGGGTGGCGACCCACAGGTTGAGAACTGATGTTTTAAAAGGAGCCTGGTTTAGTAGCCAGAGCCTCACAAAAGTACTTCTCCAGGGAGGGATTGTTGGTTTGAAGAAACCACAAGAGATCTTATGGCACCAGTAATATCCTGCTTCCTGGTTTGTGTGCTGCTCACAGGTGCATGAAAATGTCCTGAACTGCACAATTATAACTTGTGCATTTCATTATACATTCGTACACATGTACACATATAGCACACACATGTATCATACTATTCTAACAGTGAAAAAACATTCTTTATTTTGCATCCCTTATAGCTCCAGTTTTTTACCATCTACATTAAAAGCAGCTCTGATACAGTGGAAAGTATACAAACTTGAATTCAGGAGACTGGATGCTCAACTATGTAACGCTAGGCAGGTAACCTCTTTGAATCTCAGCTTTTTCATCTTTAAAATTGAACAGATACCTTAAAAGATTTTCATGAAGATTAAGTGAGATGATGCATTACAAAGTTCTTGGTAACATAATGTGCAGTATAAATCTATTGCATTAACAAGGGAAAAAATTTAGATAATCTGAGTGGCATTTGACACAATTACAGGCATAGGAAAATGTCTGGTTCTACTTTGAACAATTGATGAGCACTGCTAACGTTTTATAACACTGAGCAGGTGCAATATCACAGAGCTTATGAACAAGAAAGTTCTAATTATGGATTAAAATTTTATTCGCTTTGTAGTATTTATTCAGTGTCCACTGAATGTCATTCATTTTTCTATGAACAGAAGGAAATAAAGTATTACACACTCAGAACTCCTGCAGTCTCTGGAGGAGAGATAAGATTTGTGTCTGAATCTCAGGTCTCCCATTTACTACCCAAGTCACTTGGGCACATTACTCCACTTTTCTACGTATGTGTCCTCATCTGTTCAACAGAAAATAACAACATTGGATACCTCAAAATTATTTTATTATAAGAATTAAGGCCTATGAAAGTATCGTTTCATAGCTTATCATTCAATGAATGAATGCTGATAGTTATTACTATTCCTACCCCAGTACCTTGCCTTCATGGACTCACCTGGGAGTACTCCCATCGTCATTGTAAAAGACCATGCCCTATTTCTACTTTAATACATTTTTCATAAGACATACTGGCTATCTTGATCAGGATTTTCATAAATTAAAAATTATTGAATCAAAAGTCTAGAAAAATATTATATTTACTTTTTAGCCAGACTGAATTTTTCAGTTTCCCAGCCCTGGCAATACTCAACTAATTTGCATGTGACAATTAGAAAAATTACATGCACTACCAATACCACTTCCCAGCTGTTCTCCCTGCCTCCATTTCATTATCTTTCAATTATTTTTGCATATTCCCTTTCATAGTGATCCAAATCAAAATAAAAATTTAGAATGTCACTTTTTTTTTTCCTGCACTTCAAAATCTCTTATCTCTTACAAGACAAAATCCCAGCTCCTTAAAATAACATCTAGTACCAAGCCTGCTCTGGCTGCCACCCAGCTGCCCACCTTTGCCTTCCAACTCCTTGTTCAATATTCCACCAACTGAGAGCTACCCACAGCCCCACAGACACCCACTCGGTGTCATTTCTGCCAGTGTGTCTCTGTCAGGGCACTTTTACCTTCCTGATACATCATTGTATTCTTTTTTCCTGTTCTACTTACCAACTCAAAGGAGCTCATTTTTCCTATTCAGGAAAAAAAAATCAAGAGCCTAGTTTGCACACCTTTAGTTTTTCTATTTTTCTTTTGCCTGATTTTTTCTATAATAAAATATTAAAGAAAACTCTAATCTATAGTATCAATTGGGACAGAAACCAGAATTTGCTTTGGACTTAGCATCATTTCCAAGGGCCTTCAGAATAAGGCCAATAACCAGGATGGGCAAACTTTTTGTGCAATGGTCTCTATAGTGAAATAGCAACTATTCCTGCTACTGTCAGGTAAAAACGATCATCCACAATGTATAAATGAGTGGGTGTGATTGTGTGCCAATAAAATTTTACTTATAAAACAGGTTGTGTGGTCCAGACTCAACCTGCTGGTATAGTTTATCTCTGATCTAGATGAAAGCATTATAAGGTAAAAACACTTATTACCATCTTATAGATATGGAAATTAAGGATCAGAAAAGTAAAGCACCTTCCCCAGCGTCCTGTAGGTGGGATATGACTGGTTGTAGCTGCTCTTCTGCACGCCTCCTTACTGACTAGAGCGTTTTCTACATCTCCAGCAGTTGTAAATACTACAGGGTATCCAAAGGGTCACTGTACATAGGAAAAATGGAAACTTGTAGCTAAATGGATCTTTATTTACAACATATTCATTATGAAGTTTTACAAAGAGGTGGTCAACATGCAGAGAAGATTTTGTAAATATCTTGTAAAGTTCTATAATTTCCCACACAAATTCTAGAACCTTCTCAGTTTACTAATTTGGGTTTCAATAGATGCTAAATTGAACATTTTTTGTGATCTCTGAAGCAGGATGGACCAGTTAGAGCATTTAGATTCATGGAGAAGACATTGAGTCTCTGAGGAGGTGATGCCTGCACATCTTTGAGGCGGTCTGGAGGCCGTGTGACTTGAAAATCACTTTTTGAGACAAACATTTCAGATGTGGATGAGAAACAAAGTCTCCCGAAGGTTTTCTGGGTAAGCCTGGTAACAAAGGGAGCCTCTAGTGACTGCAACTCTTCTTGACACTGACTGATTAAGAGGCAGTGTCTGACTTGGATTTTTCTTCAGTTCATGTTAGTTCATGTTAAGAGAGAATAAAGATAATAATTCCCAGTATGTGGGGCTCACTCAGAATGATGAATCACTCACTGAAGCCACTACTGAAGCTGCCTGCACCGACCACAGTGCTGTGGCTCAGGTTACTTTATTATCACTCCTATTTCTCTCATGAAGTGGTTTTGCTGAAAGTCAGCTTTTCAGACTTAATTTTTATGTGAATGATTCAAGGGGTGCAGTGGCAAGGAAAAAAGAAGAAATTATACATACTGAACATCAGCCAATAAGTGATAGAACAGAGAGGTAATTAAGTGCATCAGCAACTGAAAGTTCAGATTCTCCAGAAAAAAAAATGGTAGCCTTTGTATTCATGAACAGGATAATGGAAACAGCCTTAGTTAATTACTCTTCACTAATCTCATTAGGAAACTTAAAACTTCCCTAAGCAGGTGGCATCTTTCCTTATTCCATCCGTGGATTGCCCCCGGCCCTACCTTGAATGGTTATTTGTGTAGGTATCTATTCCTCAGCTATCCAGCATAGCCAGCCAAGCCTGATGATTCAGTACACAGGCTTTCAGGTCAAATGAATGATCTGAGTATTGCATTAGCCTCTTCCTAATTTTATGACTTTGGGGAAAGTCACCCATCTTTTGTGATCCCCAAATTCTTTCCTATAAAGTGGGGATGATGACAGAACCTTTACTGTAGAAATTCTAGGAGAATTAAATGAGCTTAGATGGTAAAGTGTTTAGCCCAGTTCCTGGAATGACGCGGAGCAGGTGATCAATACATGCTAGTGATTGTTGTTGGCATTACTATGAAACCAGGATCATATGTAAAAGCTGCCATTCTAGCATGTGCTTATCAAATTATTAATCTGTGTATCTTTGATACTTTCTGGGCAAATGTATCACATAGATTCATAGGGCCAGGGTTATAAATATATTTCCAACATGGTGGGTCTCCTAATTATCCTTTAAATGAATATTCTAATTTCTCTATGGTCCACCTGAAAAATCAAGACCATCTACTGATACACCTAATAGAATAGTTGGGAATACAACAACCTCATTGCTCTACATGGTTTCTCGCTTTATTCCATTGTATGTCACATTGAGCTAAGGGAAATCATCTGGACCCAAATACTGACAGGAATCAAAGCCAGAAAATAAGGCTATGACTGAAACTTGGATTATTCCATCCAATTCAAAACAAGATCTTTTCGCCCAAATCTTATAATCATATTCTATTACAATAATCTAAGAGGCTTCAATGGTGGTCTGGTTGGCTTATTTATCTATCCATTAATTATTTATTAAATGTTTACCAAATGCCAAATAGTGAAAATAAAGGCATAGTCTCTGTATTTACAGAGCTGAATTCACAATAAGGAACACATCCAGAATATTACCTAAAACAAAGCATGGAAGTTGTAATAAGACACACACAAGCTAATAGTAGGGAGACATCACCCAGCGGCCAGATACAGACCTCCCTTGCTCACGTTGTCCTTCCTCACATGCAGGCATCTGGATAGATTGCTTTTTGTCCTTGCCTTAGGGACAAGATGCTTTAGAAAAGACAAATTGAGTATCAAATACCCAGGCTGTGAGGAAACAGAGAGAACACTTGGCCTTTAAAATAGATACATAAATAGGATATCTCTGGGTCCCAGAGAAAGATGTCCTATAAATTCATTCATAGGACAAAATCCAAAATGAACATTTTGGATCCAGCAGCAGCTCTTAGCTTCATAAGTAGACCTCAAATAGATCCAAGGGAGATGTTACGAGTCTTCAGTGGTTCTAGACAGGCATAAGTTTAGATTCACAGTGATTCCTTATTTCATCGTGATGTTAAAGCCAGCTTGTTCCTATGTTAAGATAGATTCTGGCTACTTGAGATAGTTTATCAGGAGCACATTAGATGATATAGTCCCATATGGGAAAAGGAAAACATTCCTCAACTGAACGTATTTTTAGTGTTAACTAATTTAAATCATTCTAGTTTTCATTGTTTGAATAATGAAAGGCCTGAGTTTATCTACTTTTTTAAAAAAAAAAGTTCCCTGATTCAAGACACTAATTTAGATTATATAATAAATTACCCTTTACAAAACTAATATATCATTCTGCTAATTTTCAAATATCATGAAAGATATAAATTATTGTAAGTGTTAGAGACAAAAAAAGGAGACTTACACAAAGCCTATGTCACATATTGAATTAAAATATATATATTGTATTTGACCAATCACAGTCAGATTATGCCTGTTAATCGTGGGAAAGATACAGTTTATTTAGGAAGAAAACAAAAATAAAAGAAAGTTAATATGCTTTTGAAAAAGGAATAGTGATTTATTTTTAGTAGAATCCTAATAATGGTAATTAAATGTGAAGTAGCTACCATAGTAAAGTACAAAATGCCAGAAATATTTATGTAAATGTACTTCAGAATGAAAGCTCTATTGGGAATAATTGACTAAGAGTGTTTATGTTCAAAATAAAAGCAAATATTTATAGCACTATAATCTGGTGCCAAATCTCATTTTATCTGATAAAATGTGAGCGAAATTATTTTAGATTATCAACTATGTCTTGAAGTATATACTATAAAGTTTGCTTCTTTGAAAATTGCATTTTAAATAGCATTAATTAACTTCGTAGATGATTTTGAATAATGTATATTTTATTTATTTATATAAAATTTTCAAATAACAAGTGCTTGTTTCTTTATTTTTATTTTATTTTTTTACAAATTAATATGGAGGTACAGATGTTTAGGTTACACTATTTGTAATTCTAAAGGAAACTTCAAGTTGTAATTGAGCCCTTCACCCAGGGGGCATACTGAGCACCCTCATTTTAAGTGAGATCCCTCCAATTGCCCTCCCTCAACTCCCTCCCCTCTTCCCTCCCCTTCACTAGACTACATTTGTTTTTTATTTCATATAAGTGTCTATTTGTTTGTAGATTGGTTTCATATTAGTATTGAATACATTGGATTCTTTTTTTTCCCCATTCTTGAGCTACTTTACTATGAAGAATGTGCTTCAACTACATCAAGATAAACATCAAAGATGTAAAGTCTCCATCTTTTCTTATGACTAAATAGTACTCAATGGTATATGTAGACCACAGCTTGATAATCCATTCATGGGTAGTTGGGCACATGGTTGCATACATGTTTTGACAATTGTTAAGCGAGCTACAATAAACATCTGGTGCAAGTGTTCTTGTGGTAAAATGATTTTTTGATCCTCTGGGTAGATACCTAGTAGTGGGATTGTGGGATCAAATGGATGGTTGACTTTTTGTGCTTCTTAAAATAAATGAGTGAATGGGTGAATAAATGTGATCAGAGCAATAAGTACATGGACTGTAGTCACAAACAATAGGTATCTTCTGACACTAAGAGAAACTCACACGATGATAATTATAATTACCTTTTACATTTGTGTGGTTGGTAAGGCAGAAATTATGAGCTTCATCTTCCTAACAAAGAAATTGAGATCCACAGAGATAAAAAGACCTCCCTAAGGTCACACAGTTAAGATGTGACAGGACTAAATTTTAAACCTGTATCCTCTAAGTTTAAATTCAACTTTCTCTGTTCATTGATATAGCTTTATATGATTTTTACAAAGCATGCTTATAAGTTCCTTATTGAAACTTTATTAAATGCTGTAAGATAAAGAAGCAAATAAGAAATAATGGAGAAAAGTCTGAGAACAAGTTCAAATTTGAGGCACTGACCTCCTGAGTATGTTCAGCCAGTAGGTGTCAGTGAGGCTACCTTTGGGATAGTGGAATCCCAAACCAGCAAAAGAATGGGGCTGGACTGTGACAGACCCTGAAATCCAGAAAGAGAAACTTACTTACTTCCCTCTTGTTTCTATATCAGATATATATTAACACTCATTACTTTATGATTTCCATTTATTAATTAGAACTTATTGTTAGCAGATTGTTGCAATCCTAACATTTTTCAAACATCTGTAACTATCTCCCAAGTGTTCTAGAAGAGAAGACATATATTGTTGCTCAAAGAAGCAGCTCGCTAAATTTCCCAAGTGTTTCAAAGGATTATCCCAGCAAAATGAAGGAATAATTTGGTAACATCTAAAACCAAGGAAAAATTTGGTCTTCATTGAATTAGAATAATGCAACTATCCTACATCCCTGTCCCCTTCTAGAAATCTGCTTCTCCTGGCTTACTGCTGTACATGGGACCCACGTACAAGTGAAATTTTCTTTAGCTGGAAAAAAGTATACTGGGTAAGCCTAACTTTGCATCATCCTCAACTGGGTCTAAAGTAGACCCCTCTGGTAGACTAGTAGAGACCATCTATCATAGAGGTTAACCTGACTATAGTTGAACTAGGCATTTCTTGCTTAAAATACTTCCTTCTTTATCATGTTTTGCTTCTCTGTTCTTTGGAAAATTCGATCAAGGTGTTTCTTAGTAATTCAATTGTATCATTAACCAGAAACAACTGATGTAAACATGAAAGAAAGATGGGGGAAAAGGCGATCGAAATTTAAAGAACTAAACCACTTTTTACAGCCTGGAGAGAATTATCAAATTCCATTTTACATGTTATTCACCAAGACACAACCTAATCAGGTGAAAAGTACAGGTAAGTATCACAACATTGCCAAGTACAAGCTGATAGGCTTCTGCTCCAGTATGTGTGGATAAGAGGCACAGCCTCCTCCGTGGAGCTGAAACACAACATTAAAATCTAGTTAAGGGTGAAATACCTCTTTACAATGGCATAACATTTTTCTGGCTTTCTCCAAGCAACAATGTTGGTGTTTGAAAATCACACATACTCTTAAGCCTAAGTAAGTTTTTTGATGGATTAAAATGTGCATTAAGAAGTAAACAGAAGCATAAGATGTCTGAGTAAACTTCAGGCATCCTGGACTCTGAGGCTATTGTCAAGTAAAAGAGTAGAAAAATAATACCACCGGTGAGTGAGTTCTTTTGCCCTTGCTTTGTAGTTTCTGGTCCAACTTGTCTTCAGTCTTGAATCTAGCTTGAATCTCTTACTCTGAGGAGAAACTGCCTTACAACAATGACAATTTACCCTCTTTCTTCTAGCATTCAGCTGCCCATTCTCAGCCATCATTTTGTGATGTCTCCAACAGAGAGAGCTGCCTCCATCATCCTTCTACAAAACACCACACGGTTCACTGATGCTCAACTAGCCATGTAACAATACTAACTATCCAACTTGTAAATATTTACTGCTTAATGCACACTTTCAAACGTATATTTGCTAAGACAGAGAAAAGGGAACTGTGGCTCTCTCAAAGGATATACGAGCTTGTAGAATTTGGGTGATTGCCATTAGAATTAAATAGAAGGTATCAGTTCAAGTTGGCACAATTACTCAGCACTGACATTTTCCTAGAATTGTGGTGGGTGCCAGGGCAATTTAAAATGCATCCATTTGAGAGGCAGGGGTAGGACATTTTAAAAACTTCTTGATGTATTCTCCAAATACAACAATCTTAGGAAAAGGGAACCTATCTCATGGGTACAACCACATTCATCTCTAGTTTTGTGTCAGACAACACTAATCAATTACTGCATACTTTTTACTTCTGAGCTCAGTCAGAGTCTCATGCAATCTGTCAACAGAGGATCCAAGCAACCACTGCCAATTAAATTGTGTCAGTGTGTGAGTTGAAACTTACTTGACATCTTTGCTTTGAGACTAAGAATTTCACATAGATCACATATTTATATATTCTAAATCCTTCAACAGACAATCTGAGTAACACTAAAGACACATTAGTTTAATGAATGGATAAAATCAAAATCCTTCTCCCTCCAAATGTTTATATACTCTGGCTTCTCTTAAAATGACATTTGTTATTAATATTTCAGCGATGATTTCTCAATCATTTTCTTCCATCATTCTTCTTTATAACATTATTGCTGTGGGAGTTATCTTTCTCCTACCTTGGGTTGTTTTAGTTTTTACTTCCAAAAATTTTGGAAGATGAATCTTCAGCATTTGGAAAGACTATATGGCTTCAAATAAAGTCATCCAAATAATAGTCTACAACCACATACGTTTTGAAAACAGAGTTGCCACTGCAGACCCAGCAGACCAAAATTTCAGGAGAGGACTGCCGTGTGTGTGTGTGTGTGTGTGTGTGTGTGTGTGTGTTTGTGTGTGTGTGTAGAAAGGTGAGGAACATATAGTTTTAAAAATCTCCTGCGTAATTCTAATGTGGTGTAGGGTCTGCACACTGCCCTCCAGGCCCAGCCAGTGAAGATTTCATTGCTTTGTTCCCATCCCTCTCCAGAACCAGATGAATCTGAGAGAACAAATAACTATAATGTGAACCCTTTCATGTATATTTCCAATTTTTTACTTCAATTTCTTGCTTATTGTAAAGCCCACATATTCTAAATAATGTCTTAATACTAACATGTTTGTTTTCCTCTATACATCTTATCTTTTAAAAATGCATGTTCTCTGCTTGACCTTGAACTCTGTTCTTTGGGAATAGAGCAGTAGCAAGGGGGAAAATGGTGTTCTCTACTCAAGACATTCATTGAACCATTATTAAAATTAGAGGCTTTGACTCTGAAAGGACACAATTAAGAGTATGGGAATGCAACCTCTTTGTCTCTAAGTAAATAAATTTGTTTCTTATGTGGTCTTACTGGGACCCCTTCTGCCTGACACACTGCTCATAATACAATAACATTAATTATGTAAAAAGCTAGATTTAACTGTGCATATGTTTAGTGCATGTTAAAATAGATTTTTAAGGATGGCTTTGCATGCTTTTAGATAAGGAATGTGCCAGTTCACCACATTTCCAGTCCAAACTATTTTTCTATATTCAAAATGACTTTTACAGTCATCTGTCTATTCTCTGTAGACATTTGATTTTATGACCTTTACTCTAAATAATAAACTTGATTATCCTTTTGGCAATCATCTGAGAGTCTTGACTGACATAAGATGATAACTGGCAACTTTTTGATGTCAAAATTGAAGTCACTAGATATTTTGTTTTCTTATTTTACTTGACTAGTTTGAACTTGTTCTATATTCCAATTTGGGACAAACATAATTTTCCACAGAAAAAAATTCAATTCTCATAAATTACAGGACCATAAACACTTTAAAAATCATGATTTGAGTGTTTCCTGGAAACATTTTATCCTTTTCACATTTATCTTCTTCAGAGGTAAAATGGGGAAAAATGGGGAAACTATTAGCAACTTAAAATTTCAACAAGGTGAAAACATTTGTGTACAAAGCCTAAGCCATTTATTATAATGTGATATAGATTCATTGGAGATGGGTTATTAAAAAAATTCTGACGATAAGGGCAGATTTTCTCATGATTCTTCATAAATGAGCTTTAATGGGAAGTATAATTTCCCTAGACAACTATTAATTAACCTCAACTTACTTAATCAATATTTATTAGGTACTTACTATGTACCAGGTAATGTTCTTGGTACCAGGAAATAATTCTGGGTAATTGAAAAAGAACCCTTCTAACAGTGCAAATTGCCTCTCCTATAGAGTTGACTTTCTGGGATGAAAGATAAAGAAAATGACTTTATTCATAAAGAACCACAGACCCTGAGCTGTAGTTTCAGTATTGGCTTAGATTATTAGCACTAAATAAGTGATGGCAAATGTAGGTAATGGATAAACATTGTTGCCTGTCTGGCATTGGTTATAATTACTAGATCCTTACATAATGATCCAATTTAAAACTGTATACAAAGAGTAAAGGGGGTAGGGAAGGATGTAAGGAAGAAATTTGCCTGGTAACAATCCCAGGCACCAGAGAAGTTTTGCATAATCGCTTTAATAAGAGTCTATGTTAATTTCAGAGTGGTGATTTCTAACATAATAAGATCTGTCAAATGCAAGTCATCTCATCGTCTCCACAATATGAATAGACATTCGTATTATCTGGAATAGAGCAGATATATATTGCCATAATGGGGAAAAGAAAAAAGGTGACAGGGATGTCCCTTTCTCGGTGTAGTTTGGTCACATTTCATTTTAAGGTGATTAAGGACCATTTGACACTTTAATCAGGGTGATATCTCTGATGCCTGGAACACTTAACTGGGGACAGGAGACTGAACATTGACGTTTGTTTTCTCCCTGTGTTCGGTGGATCATTGTCACTCCAAGCCTGGAGGTATCAACAGGTGTGTGAGAAGATTATGGCTAAAACATGTTAGTGAGCTCTCCTTGGTCAGGGGTCACATGACAAATATAGCAATTCTTTTATAAATGTACTTCTTACTGATTAAGCTATTCTTGGTTTCGTTTCATTCTGCTGTTAGCTCAGGGCTGCTTCCCTGTACTAAAGCAAGACCCCATGACTGACTTCCGTGCAGCATGTGCCATTTTAATGCTGATGCTTTTACACTCCCACTGAGGTCAGTTTGGGCCAACATTAATTGCTAATGCAGGTATCAGGCTAGTACTTTCTGATGTAATGTCACCCTTGTTCATTATTACTGTACTAGAGACAAATATTTTTATTCCCCTTTTACAGATGAGGAACCTGAGACTCAAACATGTTGAATTGCTTACTTCAGCTCACACAGCTTACAAGTGTTACGGATCATAACCTACTTCACTGGGAGAATTAATGCAGCAATGGGAGAACACCCACTAAAGCCCTTCAGCACAGCTCCCCACCCCACCAAGCACTTGAACCCACATCCTCTACCTTCCTGTTTACAACCCTAGACAAAATTGCTAGGCTCCTTTCCAAGGAAAGTTTTTCCATGTGCATACTAAATTCTAGTTCCTCTCATTGTAGCTCTGCAGAAATTGATCTTCCCTAATATTTTACTATTTTCACTCACTATTCCATTTTGCTCATCAGAATATAAAAATGCTACTATTACTCCTATCTTAACTACTCTTCTCTTTACCCAATTTATTTTTTCAGCTTCCAGGCTATTTATTTTCTGTCTTATGCTATAAAATTCTTCTAAAAACATGTCTGTACTCATTGTCTTTGATTGCTCTCCTAATACCCTCTCTTAAAAGTACTCCACTCATATGAAACAAAGTACTATTTTTTCAAGTTTTTCAAAGGATGACATTGGTGTTTTAATGGGGATTGCATTAAATGTAGATCACGAAATAAATAAATAAATAAATGTCGATTGCTTTGAAAACACCCTGAATAGTCAATGCAATTCTAAGAAATAAAAACAATTCTGGTGATATCAAGTTATCAGACTTAAGGTTATAAGTGCTTAGTGATCAAAACAGCACAAAAATTTTACTGGCACAAAAATAGAGATATAGAACTATGGAATAGAATAGAGACCTAGAGATGACACCAGACTCATATCACCATGTAATGTTTGATAAACCAAACAAAAGCATACGCTGGGAAAGGGAACAGAATCTCTATTTAATGAATGGTGCTGGGAGAACTGGGCAACCACATGTAAAAGACTGAAACTGGACAGTACTGAAAGTAAAAGACTGCACCTCTTACCACTTATAAAGATCAACTCTTGCTGGATAAAAGATCTAAATTTCAGACACAAAATGATAAAAACTCTAGAAGAAAGTATGGGAAAAATGCTGACAATATGTGGTGCATATTTGAAGGGTCAGGAGAAAACTTCTAAATGCGGATCAAAAATGTTCTCACATGGTAAATGAGAAAGTCTCTTGAATGCTATCACAATCAGGTTGATGAAAATATCTCCGATTGTATCTGAAGCCCGCACACTGTACCCCATGATTGAATTACTGTACACAGCTATGATTCAATAAAAAAAAAAATAGTAGCCTTAGAAAAGATTTTATAAAGAAGTCCCTATTGGCAATTGCTGCAACCCCAAAAAATAAATAAACGAGGCATGATCAAGCTAAAAAGCTTTTGCACAGTTAAGGGCACACCAACTAAAGCAAACAGATAACAGGGCTCAACTGTAACTTGGACTTTGGCCGACAAACACAAACAATGTAACCTAATCATTTATAGCCTCGTATTAATCTTAAATAAAAAGTAAAAATAAAAACAAATAAAACTATTCCAATCAGGTTTTATTGAAATTGCTTAGATGAAGGTTACAAATGACCTTCATGTTTCTAAATTTTATAGTCTATTCTCAGCTCTCATTTTACTTGACCTGATGGCAGCATTTTACACAATTGGTTTTTCTACATCCTTGATACACTCCTTCAAAACCCATTTCTTTGGTTTTCCTTTTATTCCACCCCACCCTGTTCATAGAATCATGTGCTTGCTCCTTTTCTTTTTCTAACCTCATAATGCTGAAGTGCCCCAAAGTCAATCTTTAAGTCTCTTCACTTTTCTTTGCTCATTCCCTTTGATGAACTCATCCAAAACGATACTTCACATATTATCTCTGTATTAATGGGTCTCAAATTTAGGTTCCCTGGCTCTCTCTCACAAAATCTAGACTGTTATACAATATTGCCTGCTCACCATGTGTGTTTAGATTTCTAATAAATATTGCAATTTAACAAAATCAGAACCATATCTCTGGCAATCAGGATATTTGTTTCTTTCACTGATTGCCACAAATATTGATAATAGAGCACCTACTAGGTATTCAATAAATATTTGTTGTTAAGTTAGTAAATAAACATCTATTGCCTGGAAATCAGTATGTGTTTTTCATAGAAATGAATGAATGAATGAAATAATGGCAGAGCATAACTTGAAACCTAGCCTACTCTTTCTCTTTCAGCCTTAATTTTAATCTATTTAAAGGACAAATAATCACTTGTGAAATGAGAGTTGATCAGGCATCTCCTATTTAGAGAAAGTTGACCACTGTATCTAAATTAACCAACAGCAACCCACTTCCAGTGCCCAGGCACTCCCTAATGCACAACTGTAGGATTCCCTTATTGTAGTTTTTACTGCCTGAAACCATTTCATCCACTTAGTTAATTACCTGTTTATTTTTTTTTCTAGAATTTTTACTGCATGAACAGATGGACCTTGTCCATCCACCACTGCATGGATGAGTGCCTAGCAACATAGTAGTTGCTCAACAATATCTGGGAAATGAATTTTATGTAAAAAAAAAAAAAAGGGTAGCATCTCTAAGAGATAAATTGGATCATTTGGATGACAAATGTCATCACAGAGAGGAGAAATATGAGTTGGCGTTGATAGATTTGAGTCTTCACAGAGCAAGAATAACCTGTCCTAGAAACAAAGCCAACTATGTTTATGCAAAGAGTAGCTAGTACCACCACATATGGGTCTCAACTTCTCTACACACTGACTGCATCCTCCATGTGTTCTTTCTCTTTCCCACCTGCAAATGGGTAGCTCTACAGCATTGTTCTCTAAAACATTTTAAAAATTGCTCACTAAGGACATGTTTTAGGTATCCTTTTCTACTGACCCTATGTCCTATGGCATTTTAATCCATAGAAATGCTGTATGTCTATTTATATACTATATGCACTTCTATGTTTATGCATGAAAAGACTAAGATTTTTTTTTATCCTTCCTTCCCAAGAACTAATTTTTGCCCCTTTATGAAAGACATTTGTCCTGTTGGGAACGCAGGCTCCTCAATACCAGAGAGGATTCTGACTTCTTGGCTGGAACAATGATCTCTTATTGCAGACATCAGAGCTTTGGGTAAGATGCACTGTTTTTTTTTTTTTTTTCTTTTAATTTTTTTTCATTGTTTATTCTTTAAAAGGCATTGATTTTCCAAATAACGAACCTTCAAAGGTGCATACATCCCCTCTCCTCCTTGACTGACCCCCAAGAACTTTACCTTTGGCTTCTCCATAGATTTACTAAGCGGGGTTGGATTTCATTCTTGAGACCAGAATTAATCATGCTTCAGGAACTCGTGTGGATACCAGTATCAAAGACCCCACCAGAACATAAAATCGCCCAGACCCATATGCTCAAGGAGCTACTTCCACTCATTGATGTCTTCTCAGAAAAAGGAGTCTTTCATCTTCTTTCCTTTCCCTTTCCAACAGTAATTGGGACTAACACAAAGTACGGAGAGGAGAAACAAGGACAAGACTCACAAAGTGACTTTCCCAACTCCCTTAAGTAAAGACAAGTCCCCTGCTAGGTTCTTTGACTCCCACTGTAGTTCCTTTTCCACTATACCCTGCAGGACCTACTCAGACAAAGAAGATCCCACAGAGGAGATATTTCTATGTTCTGTGAAGACATTTCAGATGAAAGCAGCAAAGTATTCCACAGCCATGATTGCAAAAGCTCCAGGGACCAGGCATAAAAAAAGTGGAGACTGGAGAATGCTGGATGAAGATTCAAATCACCAAGTTCATAACAGTGGATGGCTGAATGAAACAAAATTCAGATCAAATCCAGACTACCTTGGGAGATTGAGGCAAGAGAATCGCCTAAGCCCAGCCCAGGAGTTGGAGGTTGCTGTGATGTGATGCCACAGCACGCTACCGAGGGTGAGACTCTGTCTCTTAACAAAAAAAATCCAGATTACCCCAGCATATCTCATGCCACTAGTGCGTGAAAAGCAATGTGAATTTGTATAAATTACAAACATGCACTCATTTTGGATGGATGAATTAGTAAAAGGAACCCTCGCTGGGATGCTGTAGCTCCTGGAATTAGATGAGATTCAATAATTTCAGATTATTATTTGGAACTGTGGAATAGGATCAAGGGTTATGTGATGTAGCCTTGTAACTCTAGACCTTAGAAGACACGTAGTGTTATGGTGGCCCTTCTATAAACTGAACAAGAAAGCCACCATAAGAGCAGCAGCATGGGCCTCCACCACCTTCCACCCTTTGTTTATTTTCTAAGACAAGGTCACTGACTGGCTCTGGAACCCACATACTTTAGCACCTGGAAAAGTGCCCTTAGCAGGCCTCTATAGCAAAGAAGAGGGCAAGAGACTGATGCATGTGTTAATAACCCATGTCTAAAATGGCTCATGTTCTTAACTTGTATATGATTTAATTGCCTTTTTAGAATCCTTTATTTCAATTAGTATCTTCCCTCATTCATCCATACCTTCATTCTTTCAGCAAACCCTATCAGCTCTATCCTCAGCACAAACCCAGAATCTGACTACTTCTTATCGTCCTCACTGCACTGCCATCGTATATCATCTGAATGATCACAGTAGCCCTTCCACTGGGACATCCTCTATAGTAGCCACTAGCCACATGTTATTGAGCACTGGAAATACGACTTGTCTGAACTGAAATGTGCTGGGAGTATAACACTCAGGGGATTTCAATGACATAATATGAAAACAAGGTAAAATATCTCCATGGGTTAAATGAAAGTTATCATTAATATATTTCACCTCTTTTCTTTTTTTCTTTCTATGCGGGTAATAGAAAGCTGAAAATTACATGCGTGGCTCACTTTTGTGGTCTGCAAGACATTTCAATCAGACAGTACTGTTCTAAGTGATCTGATCTTCCTACTTCCATCCTTGCTTCCTTTTAGTCTATTTTCAAATCAGTAGCCTGTTGAAATCTTATTCCAGATCAAGTCTCTGTAGCACTCAAAGAGGGATTTCAATCTTACTGAGAATAAAAGAAAAAGTCTCCACTATAACCCACAGGGCACAATTTAATCTGATTCCCATTTTATATCATCTCCCCCACTTACCTCCTACTATTCTCCTGCTTCTGCTGTTCTAATAGCACTGGCTTTTTCACTTCTCCCTGAGTTTCACTGTCTATTGCCTCTGTCTGGAAAGTTCTTTCCCCAAAGAACTTTCATGGCAATGAAAGAAGAATCATGGCAATTTGTCCACTTCCTTTAGTTTTTATCTGACTTTTTAAACCCTCCTCTTCTTTGTCACAGTAGTTGATATCATTTACTTTTGCTCTTTATTTTCTTTAGCACTTATCACTAATTAATATTATATTTGTATGTATATGTGTAGGTCACTTTTGAGACAGTCTGTGTTATGGTCTGTTATTTCATTTCCAAGAAACACAGTTGACAGTGTCTTTCTGATTAACATGTGCAAGTTTCAACTTGTTTGGCTTATCAGTGTTCCTGGATGGACTTCATGGTGCAGTACACGTGTATTTTACATTTCTTGAGTTTTGTGTCTCTCAAAACCTTCACAATGACCCATGTATATATCATTTATGTAATTTAATGTTTGAATCTACCTTGATAATGTAAGCTCTCTGCACACTGGAAAATGCATAACACTTGTTTGTAACTGCACTTCCAGCACCTAGAAGAGTGCCTGATGAATAGCCAATACTCAATAAACAGATGTTGAGCAAGAATTTGCACCAGCTCCTTGCTCTGCTTATCCCACCACTGAATTCTCACCTAACATTTTCTTCTTCCTTATTCCATTGTGCTGTCCGCTTCTTGCTCAAACAGGTCAAATTCATCCTTGTCTCAAGCCTTTATTTATTTTTTCTACTACCTAAAATATTCTTAGCTCCAGATCTAGTTCTTTTGCAGTTTTTATAATTATAGAAAGACCTTCCTCAACATGTTATCTAAAGCAAATATCTATTTAGCCTCTTACCTGGCCTTATTTCTCTTTCTACACCTTGTCACTACATGAAACTATATTGTACACATACGTAGATGTTTGCCTGTTTCTCTGCTTACTCATTTTCCATCTTTTCACTTGAGTATGAGATTCATGCTAGGACAGGAATTTGTCTGGTTGGCCATTGCATTTCCAATGCTAAAAATAATATTTGGCACATAGCTGTGCCCAGTGAGTATTTGCTGAGTAGATAAAAATAAATTATTGTGCCTAGAAGATATTAAGTACTAATGACTTAAACAGGATACATGAGGCTCAGGTTTAGGGAAAAGATTAAAAAGTAAACAAACTAACGTGTGACGAATGAGGCAGGCAAGAGAAGTTCTATACTTTCTGAAATGGTAGCTTGAAAGTAGTGTCGCATACTTGGGGGAAAGTGTAATTTTTTGTCACATAACACTTTCTACCCTATTATGTCCCCGAAAGAGCTCTCTACAGACCCTCTACTGCCCACTCAGAGTCTTTGGAATGTTTCAGGGAGAGAAACTGATGCTCTCACCGTGCTTCCTGGCATTTCTCAACACTGTCCCTCAGAGAACGAATTAGTAAAGTAAAAGCTGTGTTGGAGATCCGGCAACCTTGAACACCAGAACTCCTCTTGCTGAAAGACTGGCTTGTCAAAAGGGAATATTTCATGGTGTCATAATCAGAGAAGAGCCATCATGAAAAGACAAAATAGCCAACACCAGAAAAGGCACCGAGACTTTTCTATCCCCAGAGACCCCACTCCAACCATTCACACACCCCTTCTGTGATCCGTCCTGGTAAGGAGCAGGCCCTTAATAACTAGGTAGTGAATGAATTAAGCAATAAAATGACAGAATAGCAGGTTCATTGAGAAAGGTGCAGTCAGAGAGGAACCATGTCGGTGCGCATGTAAGCTGCCTAAAAGTCTAGTGACAATGGTCACGTTTCCTGTTCTTTGTGACATTCATTCTCATCATCTATGATATAGGGGCAATGGTACCAATCTCATTAGGGCTGTTATAAATGTAATAAACATAAAACACTTATAGTTATTGGTGCATTATACTCACTAAGGAATAATTGCTATTTTTTCATGCTCCTTTATCTAAGTCACATTGTCAAAACCCTCTGGAGGCCTCTGCGCTTAAAGGCCCTTTCCTTCTCTCCCAGAGCCTGGTATCATATTCTGCCTGTTTCAGTGAGTGTGAGTGAGTCTAGAAAAAGCAAACCAGTCATTTTTTCTTATTAGTCTTTAGGGAAGAAAGTCATTTCCTCTAAAACACATGGGCAGAGATCTATATGAGACATTAAATATCCCTTAGTCTAACTCCATCATATAACAGATGAAGAATGAGTCCCTGGGGTAGAGAAGGGTTTTTCTATGGAAGTATCTATTTTTCCAAGAGTCTTAGTAGAGCCCTTTCCAATCTGGAAAACAGAGGAGAACAGCCTTGCATGCAAAGGCTTTATGCCTGGAACTACTTTTAGTGCAATTTGGGACTTTAGCAATCCCTAATTTTGTTGACAGTTAAGCAATAAAATAGTGCAAATTGTAAAGGAACAGTGGTGAGTCATCCCAACCTACACAAGGAAATATCATATGGAAGAATCTATAAGGCAGAAAATATAACCAACAAATTAAAGAGCTACCTGAAGTCATAGAATGCCAGAACCACATTGGGATCCCCTGAGTAACAAACACATACACAATCAGCTGCTTATTTAGGGCAAGAGAGTGAGATGGGAAGAGGACATATTAGGGAAAATACTGTAAGTCACAACCATTTGTAGAAACATATACATTTATTATCTGAAATTTTGTTCATGGTATTCAGTTCCACTGCTCAACAGGGATTGATTGGCTAATCAACTGTCTAACAGGTTTTCTGAAATGCAGGGCCAATGCTAGCAGGTTGGGTAACACTGACATTTTATATGGGTTATTCTGCAGTAAATTCTTAATGAACTATGAAAGTAATTTGGTGGCCAGCTCATTTGGAACAATAAGAGGTATCTACTTTGCCTCCATTTGGCTTTTTAGGGTTGAAATCTAAAGGGAAAATTCAATACTTTTGCCTACGCCAGAAGGTATTTCTAAAAGACTAGCAAGCTGCCAGTGGTAGTCAGTCTTTTTCCCAAGCCTACAATTACATAAACAGGATTTTGGAGCTGTCAGGGTATTTTATTTCTTATCCCTTTTCTTTTCCTCTCAGTTCTTTTCCTTTCCTTTTTTGTCTAAGGTATTTGTTGTAGCAGGATCAGGGTTTTCTGGAATAAGAACAGAGTAACATGCTTTCTTATATCTCCTCACGTCAGACTTCCAACTTTAAAGAGAAATAATTAAATATTGCTTTGCACTAGTAGACTAGAAGGCACTTAAACACAAAAATGTATACTCAGATCCCACTCTAAGAAAGGCCTTACTGCACAGCTGCGGGGTTCTAGATTCTGCCTGTCTGACAGCTTCTAGCTGGGAACTCCTCTGCATCTGCCTCAGCTTTCCAGCCGTGTGTGGCTCACTCCAGTGACTAGTAAAGACACTGATGTGAGGACTGTGCCACTTCTCCCAGCACAGGAATCTTCTAATGGGTAATCAAGCCCAGAAGGTCCCTGTTGGACTTCTACAAACTGTAAGACTGACACTGCAGCCTTCTCCCTTCCCTTTCACTGGTCTTTGTCCCTAATATTTCTTTTACACTCTTAACTCTGTCTTAGGGTTTGTTTCCCAGGTATCTCAACTGATGTACTTAAAAACAGCTGCATATGGAAGAAAAACCACCTGGAAAAGAAATATCACACAACTGGGCGGTGCCTGTGGCTTAAGGAGTAGGGTGCTGGCCCCATGTATTGGAGGTGATGAGTTCAAACCTGGCCTAGGGCAAAAAAAAAAAAAAAAACTGCAAAAAAAAGAAGAAGAAAAGAAAAAAAAATCACATAACTAAATCAAAATTCTTAAAAGATTTTATTTAAAGGGAAAAATCTACCACCAACAAAAATAAGACCAAATAATTTTTTTTAAAGCAGAGTCTCATTCTGTTACCATGGGTAGAATGCCACGGCATCATAGCTCACAGCAACCTCAAACTCTTGGGCTTAAGTGATCCTCTCACCTCAGCCTCCCAAGGAGCTGGGACAAGAGTCCTGTGCCACCATGCTGAGCTAGTTTTTCTATTTTTACTAGAGACAAGGACTCACTCTTGCTCAGGTTGGTCCTGAACTCCCAAGTCCAAGCAATTCACCTACCTCAGCCTCCCAGAGTGCTAGGATTACAGTCAGGAGCCACTGCACTCAGCTAAGAAAATAATTTTTCATATGCTGGCAAATCCTGTGAAAGTTTATAGAGTTTACGGAGTAGTGAAAATAAATTTAAAAGTACACAGAATAAAATGTATTATACCAAAGGAGGGTATTCTAATGTCCTTTTACGAGCAATAGAACAGCTGTTTCTGTCTAGCCAGAGCTACAGTCCATGCTAAGGACTGCAACTGCCAAAAAGTCACATGTAACTGAAACCCCGGGTCTCTTGTGATGAAGTGCACCCTTCAATAACAGCAGTAAATAAAGGAGGCGGAAGGAAAGCTTTATGCCTTATAGAAAATGGTTTCCTAAGCATTTTGTAAATGTGTGTGTATATTTGAAAGATGCTAACGCACACAATGTCATGTTCATGTAACAACAGATACTATTTTCATTCTGGGGAGGGAAGCAATGTGATGTTGTCTGTACTTGATGGAATCTTTTGGGAAACAGTTTGGTCACCAAAAAATTTGATATGAAAATCAAAATGTATATAATTTAGAATAGAATAGACCATGAAAATGCCTTTAAAATCCTATGATCTAGGATTATTCCAACCGTGGCTGTTACCACTGGTGACTTTGCCCTGAGGTAAAGAAGTTCATGGGCACTTTAGCCCCAGAAAGAGATTCCTGAGGATTTTCAGCTCTTCGTAAATCTTCTTTGTGGAAACATCATGAAAACCAAAATTCTTTAGAAGTCCCAGTAGCCTCAAATGAAAAGTCATTATCTTTTCCTTTATTGATCAACATTGGTTCAACTCATTGTACTCTTCATGAAACCAAAGCATACTGAGGTTTTCCATCTAAATGCAGCACCTGGAGACTGTAATACTGGAATTAGTCGTAATGATTGTTGTAAAATTCATCATTTGATGAGTGCTCACTCTGTTCCAGGCACTCTAATCATGTTTTACATAAGGTTTCTCAATTAATTCAAATGCCACTGGTATCAACTAGTATTAATATTTATTTTTTGGCATATATTATGTTAGTTTTTTAAATCATAACTGTATACCATTGTGGGGTACAATGTGCTGATTAGATATACAGTGTGGAATGCTTAAATCAGACTGATTAACATAAACATCATCTTACTTACTTATTTGTTGTGCTAAGACATTTATACTGTACTCTTAGTAGTTTGGGAATGTGCTGTTGCATTGAGCACAATAGGTGAAGTCCCACTGAATACCCTTCCTCCTCCCACCTTCCCTCCTCCCCGCCCCTCTCCCACCTCTCCCCACCTTCTTCCTATACTATCATCACCTACACATCCATATGAATGATATTAATATTTACTGTTCCAAATTTGATGAAGAGAAAACTTACAAGAAACTTACAGAAGTTATATATTTAGAAAGTTAGTGGAGTAAGATTTGAATGTAAAGGTGTTGAATTTTGAAGCCCTACATTTTAGAAAGTTACTAAGACAACTACAAATATTAGTGAATTCACTAAGCACCTCTAACAAAGCAGCATGTATTATAAATTGAGAAAAAAAATAATGTGCTCCTGTAGGCAGAAACCCTGTTAGATCTCACTTGTTGACATTGCCGACAGCAAACACAATGCTCAGCCTTCATTGGTTTCTCAAATACTCATTCCGCATCCAGCCCAAAATGGGGCTTGGGTCACTGATATATACTTAAAAGTAGGAAAAAGAAATGGAAAAAGTGCTGTGTATAGATCCTCATACTATCCTAGTATTTTTAAGAATTTCAAAATGCTTATCCGACTATAACATAAGAATTCAAACAATGAATAACATAAGGATGTGAATTTGTCCTTAGCTCACAGTTTCACTCTGGTCTTTGTCAAATGTAATATCTGGAGCCAAGGTCAATGGCCTACACTTATAATCCTAGCACTCTGGGAGGCTGAGGTAGGAGCTCCTTGAGCTCAGGAGTTAGAGACCAGCCTCAACAAGAGCGAGACCCCATCTCTTCTAAAATATAGAAAAACTAGCATGGCATTTTAGAAGAAACACAGCCACTTGGGAGGCTGAGGCCAGAGGATCACATGAGCCCAAGAATTTGATGTTGCCGTGAGCTATGGTGCCATGGCACTCTAGCCTGGGTGACAAAGTGAGACTCTATCTCAAAAAATAAAAAAGTTAAAAAAAAAAAAAAGAAACCTCTGGGTCACAATCTCTCATGCTCTATCTTTCCAACTTGGGCCCAGCAGAACGGCTCCTGCAAAAAAGGGTGCTAAGAAGAAGGGTCATTCTGCCATTAATGAGGTGGAGATTCGAGAATACACCATCAACATTCACAAACGCATCCTTGGAGTGGGCCTCAAGAAGTGTGCTTTCAGGCACTCAGAGAGACCCCAAAATGTTCCATGAAAGAGATGGAGACTCTGATGTGGCATTGATACCAGGCTCAACAAAGCTGTCTGAGCCAAAGGCATAAGGAATGTCCCTTACCGTATCCACGTGTGGTTGTCCAGAAAACATAATGAAGATGAAGATTCCCCAAACACACTCTATAGTTTGGTTATCTATGTACCTGTTACCACTTTCATAAATCTACAGATAGTTAATGTGAATGAGAATGAACTGGTATTGTCAGAAACATAAAATAAAGTTATAAAACCACAATAAAAATCTCAGGGACCCCACGCCCCCAGTTTACTTTCCAGTTTTTTAATGCCCTGTATATCACTGTAAAGACTAAGTAATACTTAGAAGGTATTTAAAATATTACCTTATCTAAAATAAGGCCTTGATCATCAAAACGATTTTCCTTCCTAACCCTAGTTATGAGTACTTTATAGTAATGTATCAATAACTATTGTGTTAAACTTAGTTGTAGTTTTATTATTTTGGTCATTGAAATCATTGAATAAAATGGGATGTTGTGAGGTAATCAATAAGTTAGCAATTGAATCTTGTGCTTGGGCTTTCTGAATGGTAGGGGCTTGTTTTTTTGTCTTCTCCCTCCACAAGCAAAATCAATGAGAAATGAGACAGTCACCTGAATAAATTTGGAGACCATTTCCTAAAATTCTTCTTATTCATAAATTATCTTATATGATATTTCCTCACTTTAATTGTATTAAAATGTTATGAAGCAGCATTATTCCTGTATTAACCAATTATCATTATCCCAGTTTTAAACAATGAAGAGGCTATAATTTTAATAGAGATGTAAAGTCAATTGCTCAAAGTATCTAGCCAGAGATATGGCTGAGTATTTGGTATATAGATATAGATATAAAATCTTCTTATGTGAATTGCCTACTCATTTTATGTGCTCATTTTCACAAAGGTAGTCAAATTTTAATTATTAATTTATAAAAGGTAATTATATATTAGTAGCATCAGTTATAATAATTCTTTATTCAATAAATTTGCATATATCTTTTCCAGCTTGTCTTAATTTTGTTACTATTTTTCTCTATATAAAAGGTTTAAACTTTCATGAGATAAGATTGATATTTTTCATTACACAGTTTCTAGCTTTAGTGAAATACTTAGAACATCCTCCCTTATCTCAAGAGCACAGAAATAATTATCTAACTTTTTCTCCTAATCCATCTGGGAAAACCCAAAACAACAGAACATTACATTAATTTTGGAATGATAAATATACTTGAGTTGGTGGGTTGTAATTTTTCACTTCTTTCCTCAAACATTTTTGTTGAAATACACTAGTTTTTCTACCTCTTTAACTCTATCAAGGTCATGTGACTCTCCTGGTCTAGGCTCAATGGTCCTGTGACTCTCAGACTGTCTTCAGCCAATCAAGACTCATTGTTGAAATGTAGAGTGGGAGCAATCCCACCAACACTATATTGCTGCAAGTAGGGGGCACATGTCTTAACAAAGAAATGACGAGCTATTTGGGAGGAAACTGAGGAATATCTAATGCCCTGTACAAATCTGTCTTCATGGGGGGATGGTAGTAAGAAAAGGGTAAAGGCTGAGACAAAACAAAACACAAATGTTAATGAAATTGTTTTCCTCTCTCACTCATTCAGTGTCTTCTCAGAGTAAAAACAGTTGTTATTTTTTGGAGTGCAAATTCTTCAGTCATCACATCCAGCATCCCTGGTTTTGCTATAGACTGAACATGTTAACTATGTGGTCCTCAGAAGCGTCATTCACCTGTTTAATTAGCCCTAAAGGAAGCACTTGCTTCAAATTAGGAGCAGCAGCATTTCCAGAAAGGACATAATAGCATTAACAATGGCAACTTGTTTAAGTAATAGGGCTTTTAAAGCTGATTTTTTAATGAGACTGACGGAACCTAGATCTAATTCTCACCCACTTGGCTTTCCCTTCTTCCCAGGTATCCCAATCTTCAACATCCAAACCACAGCTACATCCTTGTCACCTAGGAAGTTCATGTGTGGTGTGACAATTTGTTGGCTTCTGTTGGAACAGCAAAGTTGTAGTAAGTGTGATCTTAACCGTAATCCCAATACGTAAACATTTGGGTTATTCTGTTTCCTCATGGTTCACACAAGGCCACAAACTAGTTTTTATAATAGGTATTTCCACACCAGAATTCTCATATACTTGAAGAAAATAATTCAGACAGAAGAGGAGAAAAAGCGATTTAAAGAAAGTGAGTTGACTCTAAGAAGAGAAAGTGCAGTTCTCTTGCTGTATAAAAGATTCAGATTAACTTGGTAATATCTCTGCCTGAATAGTTAATAGTTTCCAGCCAGTTAATTCAACAGGTGGAACTATAAACAGCTTTGCTTCATTCTTTCACTTTTCATTAGTACACTGGTTTTCTAAAACTAAGCTCATTTTTCTCACCTTTATACTTTGGATTACACTGATTTCTTTATCTGAATTTCTGTAGCTTTTTGTCCTTATCCATGGGTGCTTCAAAGTTTTTGTAGAAGGGAATATTTAAATTACTCACAAATAATTGCATGTGGATACTAGCCATAGGCTGTTTTTCTGGCCAACCAACTTTCACTTGGAGAACTAAACTTCCTAAGCTATACTCTATAACATTGGCAATCATAGAGATGGGATCAACCAGCAGCCAAAAAGATAAATATGTGACCCTGGCAGTTAATCAGTATCAGGAACACCAAGATGATTTGACATAGGCAAATGTCATTGGGGAAAGTCTCTCTTCTGGATCATGAGCTATAATGGCTTCTATTGTCTTTTCTCACAGCATAGAAAGGTAGTGCCAGAGAATTAGGCTAAACAAAGCCAATGTACACAGGAGGAAGCAGAGCTGATTGACAAAAAGAGAGAAAGAACCAGAACAGTTTTTGGACTCCTAAATTCAGCAGAGCCTAAAGATAACCATACTCCTGGATTGTCTAAATTCATGAGCTAATTATTTTCTTTTTTTCCCTCAAACCACTAGGAGTTGGGTTTCTGTTAAAGACTGACAACAAATACATCTATGAAACTTATCTTTAAAATCATCTTTTAATGTGTCATGTGAAGCTGCTTTAATTGCTGCTTAATAAACATTTGTTGAATTTAAGTTAATAGTAATTCTAAGTTAGAATCAATATACTAAATAGAACACAGAAAGCACCGACCGTAAGGATAAAGGTGATGGTTGTGATGGCTGTGATGGTGAGGGTGATAGGACGTGACATGAAGGTTTCTGAGGACAAAAAAATTCATTAGCAATGTTAGAAGATCCTGCCTTCAAAACACACAGCTTATCTTCCATCTTCATCCACAATTTTCCTATGTTATCAATATAATTGCACAAAAAAGTTAAAAAGTAGTTGAATTCGCATATGTACAGCATCATTAACCTTGTGAAGAGATTTTCTTTTAATATACTTATTTAAAAGCATGGGAAGTATATGTAGATGGAGTCATTTTCTTGTGATTTGCCTTAATGATTGAAAATCAATCTTCTCTGATCATTAAAGATACCGTCCCTTCCCCAACCCTTGACACTACAGAATAGCAAAAGCATTACTTCCTGACTCTTCCCATTAATTAAGATATTCAAATTAGCAGGGCTGAATTGTATCACAGTCGTTATATAAACCCAGTCTGCATCAAATTTTAAACTTCAATATACTCCAGCAGCTTTTGGTTTGGGGAATGTTAAAAAAGCCATCTTCATAGCAGCATAAAATATTAGAGGAGGGGGGAATTGGGAAGTGGTTGAAAGCCCTCCCCTCACATCAGGAGCTCGGGTTTGATAGCCCTCCTCCACTCCCTGGCAACAGAGTGACCATGACTAGGTAACACAGCCTGCCCAAGCTTGATTCCAAATCTGTTAAGATACGAATGACAATACCACCACACCCAAAGGGGTTTGTGAGGACTTAATGAGAAAATGCCAGAAGGACCTGCCAAGAATGTTAAGTTCTTTCTTAAATGCCTCAATATATAAATAATGCATGTGTGTACAGGTTTTTGAATAGGATCCAGTATTGGAGTGATAAAGGATGGTGAAAACCACAAGCTCTCAGTTTATTAATGGTGAAACCAAGGCTCAGAGTGAAAATGACTCTGGCCCAAGATAGCACAACCTGATCAAGGCAGAACCCTAGCCAGGCCCAAAGCTTTTAAATTCCCAAGGTAGTGAGCATTCCACTCCACTGGCCTTTCTTCCAGAGCCTACACACAAAAACCTGACATCTCCCTAAATACACCAGTGGTCGTTTGGAATCTATTGGAAAACTGCACCCTCACACTTGAATCACATTTGAATCTTCTTTAAGCTAGACTTCTTAAAAGTAATGACTATGTTTTGCCAATCACAGAGTTCACCTGTTTTTCAAAGTTCTCTTCAAGGTAACCATGGTCCCCCCATTTTGTGTTCTGCCTGTGGAATCCTCTCTGCCTCCTTCCCTTTCTTTCCACCTGTGAGCATACTTGCGCATGCATTATTTTTAGCAGAATTCTTATTTCTACTTTTGCATATGCTGAACATAGGAGCACCATGACAACCACAAAGATGTGATCAAGCCTCTGGTGGCCTTATCTACAAGAGCGATTCAAGTCGGATCACGCAGCCTTTTCCAAAATGCTTTTCAATGCACCCTGCCTACATCACCTATGGAATATGATTTCTGGGTTTGTCACCACAGAGAGAGGCCGTGTGGGACACAGGGAATGTAGGTCAGAGGCCCCAGCTTCATGCTTAGAGCACCATTGTTCAACTGGCAGGAAGTAGGCCAACAACTTCAATAGGAACTCTGTTCACTGCACAAATTTAATTTTCATTTAACAAAATTTGCCTTTGAGTGGTAAACATTTCCTTTTCCCTTGAACCAAATACTTTCTATTAGCCTGGGAAAAAAAGCCTTTTCAGTTCCTTCAAAATGCTCTGTAATGATGAGGCAACTTGCTTTTTTTCTTTTTTCTCTCCAAAGCAATCGGCATTGATTTACTTTTGGTTTTTGATTTTGTACTTAACAAGCCCAAACTCTTGAATCAATAATACAGGACTTCATTTTCTGTCCTAAACAATTATTTACAGAGAGTGGGAACACTTATAATTTAACATGCCACTTAGGCAGCACAGGAGTTGAGTTGCTTGCCTTTTAACTCAATAGATTGGGGATAAAAGAAGCCATCATTGAAAAGAAAATCAGCTCATAAGGTACCAGCGTTCTGAACATCATTGCTTTAGAAACCAGAAGAAATTTATAGGTCTGGAGTAATTGGAGAGAAAGCATAATATTACAAGGTCATATGTAGCAGAAGAGAGAATATCAAACCATACAGGCACTGAATGATGTTAAAATATATCAATACAAATAAACAGATCTATAATTGTAGAGTTATGGGTTATCGTAACAAATCCACGGCATGGAGCATTTGATGTGAGTATTCTTTATCACATCATGTAGGCAGCAACCCACATTTATTTATGCCCAAGGCTCTAATCTGCTGTAGGGGAAAAAACTAATCTCATTATCTGAAATTGCTGTGGCAAGTGGCTCATGGAAATGATTTTGGAAATGCAGTAAGTATAAAAATATTAACAAAGGAAGAATGAAGATATCTACATATGGACCAGAAGGTCAGAAGACGTCTGATAGCAGATCTGTCCTAAATGTGAATGAAGTTTCATTGTATCAAGTACAGATTTGAAAATAGGCATCATCACATGTGCCAATCCTGATTCAGCTTTCCTTGTGGAGAGGAATTCCGAGGCTGTTTATATGCTTGATGTAAATTAACAGTTTTTATCACAGGTGAGGAAACGGGAAGGAGGTTGGTGGTAGACGAGCCACACTTTTCAATCTTGTTCTGATATATCCTTTAAATCCTTCTCTATTATCTGGTGCTAAATGAAGTTTTGTTTAATGAGCACGTTAGTGAACTGAGGACTCGACTCTACTATTCTTTCCCACCTGAAATGCCTTATCCCTATTCTCCTTGGAATCCTTTACTTATTCCAAGGTCCTGAATAAACACAAGGAATCTCCATTTCTATGACTGCCTGACTAACCCCCCTTTCACTACATTCAAATTCTTGGTTCAAATATCATCTTTCCTGTGACACAACTACCCCACTACTTGAAATTGCATTCATTCAATCTACCTTTCTTAATCTTTCCCCTTCAAATTTTACAATAATGTCTTTATTAGGACTATTTATTATTGTCACTGCTCCCTAGCTTGGAATGCAAATTCTACTGGAGTAAGAATCTTTCTTTCTATCACAGAGGGGACTAGAAGACACTCAACAAACAGTTGGTCCATGAATTACTTTTTACAGGTAACTTTTTCTGCCTACTTGCTTCATGGTCATCATGAATTTAAAGACCATATTCTGTTTCTTTTGCATTTTCCTGGGTCATAGATCAAGGCACTGGGGGAATGGGCTATGTACTAAAGATTGGTAATTGATTTAACTTAACTTTTTAAAACTGCTTATCATGCTACACACTGCTACTGCAGTGACAGGAAATATTTTACATCACTTACTGTGTCATGGGCACCTTGACAGACAAATTACATACATTATCTCATTTAACCCTCACAAAAATTCTGTGAGACAGTTACTTTGATTATCCTCATTCCACAAATGATGAGAGTAAGGTTTAAGGTACTACCTTATGTTTGCCAAATGACAAAGTATGGGTTGCATTAAGACCCATCTGACTACCGAGTCCTCACACTCGACCCACATACAGATAAAGAATGGATCAAAACTACCTGCCGGGTTGGAAGAAACCCTCTGAATCTGGTTTTACCCAATTCTGGGTGATTCTCCTTCTTTCTCTCCCACCAAATTTATCCCTATCTGACACTGAGAGTTTATATCTTCCTGGGCTAAGAAAACTGACCAAAACCAACTTTTGCCTACAGAGGGGACTCCTAAAAAGAAAACTGCCTCTAGATTTCAAAGGAACCGAGAGTAAAATAATAGTTTAGGCAACTAACAAACTATTGTTGCAGGAACTAACAAACTATTGTTACTGGATGGCAGTTAGCAGAAGAACAGTTCTTAAAATAAGTCCATAATATTTCTGAAGCCAGTTTTTATGGTCCTGTATTATTGAAATAGCAAAGACACCTATTTTTTTTTTTTTGAGACAGAACCTCAAGCTGTTGCCCTGGGTAGTGTGCTGTGGCATCACAGCTCACAGCAACCTCCAACTCCTGGGCTTAAGTGATTCTCCTGCCTCCACCTTTCAAGCGACTGGGACTACAGGTGCCCACCACCACAACAACACCCGGCTATTTTTTTTTTTTTTTTGGTTGCAGCCATCATTGTTCTTTTGTGGGCCCGGGCTGGATTTGAACCCACCAGCTCAGGCGTATGTGTCTGCGCCTTACAATTGCTGCGCCTTAACCCCTTGAGCCACAGGCGCCAAACCAGCAAAGACACTCTTAAATGAAAAGAAGTGTTTTGTCAAGAATCAAATCTTATATAGAGACCACCATATAGGAACCATCATCCAGTAAAATATTACAGAAAGAGGAAAGTTATTAGGACCCAACGAAGTCGGGGCTGGTATCACATGATGGTCTAGTCTGCCTCTGTCTGGGTAGTCCCTGCATTTTCTTCTAATTAGTTTCGCTCCTTAATTGTAATATTTCCTATTATTCCCATTGTTTTCTTCCCATATTCTCATAGAATACTGGATATCTTCATTTTATTACTTATATTTCTTAATTCCTCAATCACATTTTAAATCTCTTATGATGTATGTTTCCAATCTCTTATAATGTATGTTTCTTATGATGCAGTTTTCCAGAATGCAAAACTGACTCAGCTGTATCTTCTAGTTCTTTAATCACTGTTCAGCTATATCTTTTCTGCTGCTCACCCCCTCCACAGAAGTTTTTAATACTACTCTATATCTCTTTCATTTCTAGAAGTCCTTTTTGGTTCTTTTGTAAGCTTAATTTTTTATAGCATTCTGGCATTTCATTATGGTTTTTTTTCCTTCTATAATTTTCTTTTTTAACACACTGTTTTGATAGATTCCTCTAGCTTATTGGTGGGAAAAAAAATGAGACTTTCCCTCATAGTGAATCATTTCCTTGTGTGGTTTGTAACCGTCTGTGGTGTGTTAGAATGTGGCAAGGTTTTTGGTCTGTGGTAGCTCTGTGTACTCAGAGCTATCAAAGTAGTTTAAAATCAGCTTCTCCAAATTGCTCCAGAAATTCAATAGTTTGAGATTAAATTTTATGTAAATTTCTTGGGGTATAGACTCTAAATTTAATCTATTCTGAACTTAGTATAAATTTGAATTTCATAAATGTGATGGTTGTTTAGAACAAAAATGGTTCCCTTTTTTTTTTACTTAACAGTCCATCAGAGCCATGTATCCTCTCTCTGTAACATCATGCACCTTCTTAGGCTTTCCCTACTCCAGGCTGCTTCGGTCTTTAGTTAACTATTTTCAAAGTTTTAAAACTCATTTCTAACTGTAATATTTAATCTTTGAACCAGATAACAGCAGTCATAAGTAGAAAAGTATAGCTCCTAAAAGTTAGCCAAATAAATATGACATACGGTATACCAGGCACCAAGCAAGATGCTTATGGTAAACAGCTGTCTTGGTCCCCCTAGTACTGAGGGGTTTCTGAGGGCCCAAGAACTTTGGAGCTATAATTAGGATAGTCCTAGGTAAACCTTAACAGTTAATCAATATTCTAGACACCATGTTAAACAAGATAGTCTCCTGGAGTCTTATGAAGCCTATGGACCTATTTAGGAGACAGACATTAGTCAAGAAATTACAATTGAGGCTAAATTGCAGTGGCTCACACCTGTAATCCTAGCTGAAGTGGGAATATCACTTGAAGTCAAGAGTTTGAGACCAGCCTGAGAAAGATAGTGAGACTCCCATTTTACAAAAGTGAAAATAAAAATTTAGCCAGGCATTGTGCCTGTAGTCCCAGATGCTCAGAAAGCTCAGGTAGGAGAATTGCCTGAGCCCAGGAATTTGAGGTTGGTATGAAACATGACACAACTGCACTCCAGCCTCGTCTTTAACAAAAAAGGAAAGAAAAAAGAAGTTACAACTGAGATGAATGTTATGAAAGGTTATATATGTTAATTTTCTAAAAAAAATTTGTTTTGGTCTAGGAAATCAGGGAAATCTTCCCTCAAGAAATGAAGTATAAATCCATTTGCTTCCTTCATGCAATTTTCTACATGTATAGGTCATTAAGAATAGTTTAAATGCATCCCTTCCAACTTGTAAGGTACTGTTATCTTCCATTCAAACACAGAGAAAATGCAATGCTCTTGTAAAGCCCAATGGTGAAGATAGATGTGATAATTCTAAACAAAATGATGGCAAGTTAGATTCATTCATATATTGAAAGAATGATTTGCCACGGAAAATCCATTTGGACCCAAAGTACTTGGTAACATATTCCCAATTTCTTCTCAATGTAAGCGGCTATCATATGCTAAGTATTTCCTGTGCATCTTTTGATTGTCATAAAGTACCATGGAAGGGAAATCACTCTCCCCATTTTATGAATGAGGGAAATAAGGCTAAAAAAGGTTAGTATCCTGCTCAAGATCACATGAACAAGGTAAAGACTGAATCTTAAAAATAAATCTTTTTATTCATAAGCAATAGAGTCTCAGTGAAGATAATCTCAATTGATCTAATTGTTCGTCTCTGCTCATTCATACTGGCTCCTCAAATAATGTACTTCTTTCAAAATTTCAAATGTATCAGAATTAAGTCGTCCACAATATTTTCTTAAACCGTACAATCTCCCCCGCTATCTACTTGATTCCTTTTAGTTCTGTCCTAATTTGATGCATTTATACTAGCTTTCTTTTTTTCTGATTTGTAATCGCCAGGAGTCACTTTATTCTGTTGTCATTTTCAAAATGCAGCTCTTGGGTTTACCCGTGAATTT